>WEKX01028437.1:140936-173518 GCA_013390025.1 Pitta sordida | reverse complement strand
GGGGGGTGTAGGGCTGGATGACCCTGGGCCCCTTCCGGCTCGGAGTGGCCTGCCAGATTGTGAGGCATCTAGGTTGTTATTATGCTCTGGGATGTGCTGTTGGTCGCTGTACGGGTGTTAGACGGTGAGTTGGACTAGATGATCCTTGTGGGTCCCTTCCAGCTCATAATTTTCTGTGATTCTGTGATTCTGTGAAATGTTGGCAACTCTGATATAAATACCAGTTTTGAACACTGATTTTTTAATAAAAGCAGGACATTGAATTCTACATCACTTCCCACTAGGGTAGCTAGGAAGAACCAGAACAGTTCATAATTCAGACTAGTCGTGCACATGCATAGGTAGGAGCCAGATGTTGAGCAATGTTTATAGCCCAGTGGGATGGAAGCACCTGGGTCTTCAGGGTGTTGCTACAACATGAATTAGAAGTAGCTCTGTTCTCTCTCCACCCTAAGTGGCGATACAAAGCATGAAAGTGGTAGAGTTGAATTATGTCATTCTTAAGCACTTTTATACTCCTTTTAATGTGCTGAAATTTGTTCTACTAGCTTTGGCAGTTAGCATGCAGGTATTTCATGGTCTTGGCTGACTGCATTTGTTAATTTCTCAGATGTCAGATGTGAAGGGCCTGCTCTCTTTCTCCTCTGTCTGTGACAGCCATATAGTATGTGCCAAAAATACAGCCAACACAATCACTTTGCTCCAGATGTAAGCTCTCCCGATCGTAACTCCTGTACACTGTTCAGGCTTCACTAAGTCTGGAAACCAGCAGAAAAACACAGATTTCTCTGAACTTCTAAACTTTGCAGTCTTTACTGTGTTATGTTTCTGTCGGGAAATCTGGATTAGCTGCCAAGTTGGTAGGAAATTCAATATCCCACTATAAAATGTTTATAGTTGGGTGTGTATATTTAAGTGCAACTTCCAGTTGCTAAGTTAACATGATTAAAAGAATCCCCCATATGAGAATCAATTAGCCAGCTGCAGAGTGTAGTGAAATTACTTCCAACAAATACTGCAAGCATGGAGAGCCATTCCTGTCAGGACCTCAGATCCAGAGTCCCTCCCAGTATCTTTTGTAGGACCTCAGCATTTCCTACTGTTTGGACTTGAGCTTTTATTTAGTTCATTGTTTTAAATAGTGACAAAATCATGATTAAAGGTATGATAGGATGGGTCATTTGCTTTCAGAGTATAAATCAGAAGCTTGACCTTACCCTAGCAAAGGCAGATCCTTGGTGGCTCTAGTATCACAACAATAGCAATAACTACATGGCAGACATCATATTTCTTTTGTATAAATACATGCTTTAATAATTTTTCAAAGGTATAAAATTTGCATATACATGAACAATGCAGCTTCTCATACTATATTTACATGACACTGTTACATATTAGAACTATAGGGTTGTAGAAAGTCAGCTGTACAAATACCCCATCCTCATTTACTTCTTATGGGGACATGCTAAAACATCTCCATTATGTAGTCTGCAAACGTGCCAAACTAGTGTATAAATATAATCCATAGCTAAATGGTCCTACTAGTCCATGAGCATGAACAATATGATGAATTAGCCACTTTACACCTATTTCATTTTTACAATAAAAAAATATTTGCTCATTTAGGCAAACTAAAATTTTGGTGAGCCTTTTCAAAAGTGTCCTTGATTTCCATTTGTTATCCATTATTGTGGAAAGCCTTTATATAAACAGTTAGTATCCTAGTAAGGAGACTTGACAGAGGAGGCACACAGAGGTGAAGCGAGCTCCTCCCCAAAGCTGTGACTGCCCCAGCTCCAGGTGCTTTTCAGTCTGTGTGCCTTCGGGAGTTCCCACTTCTTGTTCAGTGTCTCAGCTTTGCTGAAGTGTATTTGACTGAGGAGCCGATCCATGATGGCTGTAACACCTGGCTGCATGGTGGCCATGTCATTGCCATCCTGTAGCCTGTGTGCTGCTTACAAGAGGTCACTGATAACAGTGCATTTGGTCTGTCACAGTCCCTTTTTATGTGTCTCAAACCCTCCATGGAGCATGGCACATTAAGCAATCAGCTGAGCAAATTAGGCCCAGGGGTGCACTAGAGCATACTGCAGTGAAAGGCAGCAAGCTGCCGGGAAAGCTGTGTGTATGACCTTACACAGAACTTGTCCTTTTGTGGCTGGCTGAGGCCAGTGATGCTCTCAGCAGGACAGCTGCACACTCACTTCAGAGGGGCTGCTGCCAAGCCACTGGAGTTCTCCCACTGTAACTAATGAACTCTCCTAGGAATCTCAAGTTAGGTTTAACATTTTTCAAAATGCATTTATGTATTCCCAAATGTGCCGCTAAGGATGTCCAGCTGGTCTGGATACACAAGAATTCACAGGACACAGACTACACAGCCAAAGGTTAATAACACAAAGGTACAAACTTAAAATCACATTTGTTCTTTGAATTGTTCACCAAATGATTTGATTTTCCACCAAATTAGCAGCAGATGTATTATCAAGGTTCTGTTGTCTTATCTGACATGAAACCTATGCTTGAGGAAAGCAAGGACTTTCACATACAATAAGGGTGCTAGAGAGCATGTACTTGGAGAGCACTGGTACCTCATGGTGAATCAGACAGAAGGATGCCCCTCTCCAGCACAAACTCCAGTTCAGCTGGAACACTTGCCCGAAAAGTCTTTGCCAGGTTATTCATCTGCAAGAACAATCAGTAAGTAGAGAACTGGGTGCCTTTAGTCTACTACGTGCTTTTATATATCTCTTATGCTGCAAGCAGTACCTGGATAAGGTAATTTGTGACAGCCCATTTCTTTGGCACCAAACAGGCACTAATGCCTACACTAGAGGGCAATCTAGGTAGTTCTGTTCAGCTCCAGGTAAGAAAAAACACTCTGCAAGCACAGGTTGCTGTTAAAACCAAAGGGAATTGTTGACTTTAACCAGCACAAAGGCATGAGAGACTCATGCTCATGGTGGGTCTCTGGCGAAATGAAAGGAGCCTCCTGGCTCTTCTACTGCCCCTTGTGGATAAATTCATGTGTGTTTTAGCCTCTGCCTAAGCCAAAGAGCTTTACCTTTATTGTCTGATATAACTGCTTCCTTAGGTATTTCGCCAATAGTTTCCTTGGACTTTGATGTATCATCTCTGCCTCACATTGGCTGAACTCCTCATCTCTCTCTCAAAGCTCAACAATAGAGAGGTATATATACAGTGATCCTCTGAGTTTCACAGGTCATCGGGTCCGGTCCCCTCCCGCAAACCCCTCAATCTGCAAAGATAGCAAGCTCATGAATATGCAATTAAGCCCTTCCCATCACCCTGTCCCACTCAGCTCCAGAGCACTGCACAGCCTTCCCAGGACTGCCTCGTGCCCTGAGATGGCTCAGGAGACCAAAAAGAATGGCTTCTGACCATTCCTGTTCAGGGAGTCCTGGGATTCCTGCCTGTTGCCACTGTACCCAGCTGGGGCTTATCAGGGTGTTTTTATGTCCAAAGTCAACTCAACTGCATCAACATGGCGCATGGGCTGGGGTTGCCATGCCAGAGGGACCACCAGGGTGCTCACTCCCACTCCGCTGTGCAGCAGCACCAGAGTCCCCGCTCCCTCCGCGATGCTGGCTGTGGCCCTGGGGGCCCCTGCTCCTGCCACTGTGGCCACCCCGGGAATGCCCCCCTAGCACTCGGGGGGGGGGGAGGAGGGGACGATGGGTGGGGCTTATTTACATATTCATAAGCTATCTCTCTTTGTGACATTATCTGCACATGCCCAGACACAACTTGTTGTGGAAAAATGAACAGCGAAGGATTGAACCCACAAAGAGCAAAACCGCGAAGAGGCGGGGGGGTACTGTATTGTTGTTTATCTTTTCAGAGGGAATCCGCAGTAGCTTTTGTAAATTCACACATACGAAAGAATACTTCCTTTTCTGCTCTGGCTACACCAGAAAATAAAGGGTGGCTGGCTGGAGAAAAGGTGGAGACACAGAAATGACCATAAGTGAAGTGGTCAAAAAGCTCACAGCATTTAGTGTACTCAAATTGAGAGAAGAAATAAATTTACCCACCTCAAGAGTTTTGAATAAATGGTGTATAAAACCAAGATTTTAAATATTAGAAGTGCTTCAACATGACAGCAGAAGAGTAAGCATCATACCCATGCTTTTTAGAATGACAGAGATTATCTTGGCACTCAGAGACTTATATTTCTATAATCATGGGCAATCTTTAGAACAATTTTTGAAGAAAAGAATAATTAAGACCTGTCAGTAAGTAGAAAACGATTTAGAGAAAATTATTAGGATGATTAGGGCAAACCTAGCTGGTATCTCTTGTTGATTTCCCAGGCATAACACATTTACCTGGATGCTAAACTGATGAGCTAATTTGCTAAACCAAGTTGTTTTGATCACTTATGATGTTTCTTGTTTTAGACTGGACAAACACCCCCAGAACTAGGTATGAGAGTCAACAAGGAGCTAGCACAAGACCACTTGGGCAAAGAATTACTTAGTGGGAAGGAAAGTAATATTGATATTCCTCAAGGTGTTGTACCTGATCATCTTAAATATTTTAAATTATTACCATAGCATAGGAAGTTCAGGAGTATTGTCAGCCTGAAAGAGGGATGGAACAGAAAAAGTACTGCATATCACTGGTGGCTAAAGCAGTGGAAATATGGTGGCATTTGTTGGGCAGCATACAACCCATATATGACTTGGATGTTAGATGTCAGAAGCAAACAGTTAATTGGGCTTCTTTATTGGTGATACAGAAAGAAAAGCACTTCTGAAGTTCAGTCTTACTACTTGATACAGTTATCTGGCATGAGTCTCCCATGGGAGGTGTCTCGTGCACTGAAGAGGTAGCTGGGAAACCTGCTGTTCAGTCAGCTAAAACTGACAGGCCAGTCTGACCTTCAGAAGAATGTCTGCTCCAAAAAGGCCATCCATTGCTCTGAGAGGTCTGCAGCAAGGAAGGAATGAATGTAACAGTTGATCATATCATGACTACGATGGGATGGTGATGAAAAAGGCAAAAAGATAATTTATGTATCCAAGGAGGTTTTTCTAAAGCAGATTATTGACATATTCCCAGGCATGTAAACCCAGAATTCATCTGTGTGCAGTTCAGGCAACCTGTACTCATGAGGAGAAAGAATTCAAGATTGCACCGTGTTCAGAGAAAGCTGGAGACATTAGTGTGAGAATGGCAAATATATTTATTAACAATGCCTAAAGTAACTAGGCTTGTTTAGCTTCACAGAGTGAAGGTTGAAAGGGCCTCAGTTGCCTTATTTAATGTATCACAACAAAGGAAGAGCTAAAACTCTTAAGATGATGTTGGTAAGGGATCACAGTCTGCATAAGAATAAATTTGAACTCAAAATACAAAGTCCTTGAACTATCAGAGCAGTTGGTATTGTCCAACAACCATTTCCAGAATGTTCCTTGATACGTTCGTAATCCAGGGGTTTTCTGTTTTTTCTGTGTTTTTCCCTGAGATAAATAAAATAGTGACAAGTCCTACAGAGACGTGCATTTTTCACTATTAGTAAGACCTTTATGAGATCTTACTGTCTTCTCTTTATTTCTTGTTCAACATTGTACCTTCTCCAGCATGCTCTCAATATCACTTTATTAAAGAATTTTTCATTTTAAAGGCTTTTGTTTTATTTTTTTATGATGGATGAGTCTTGCCTGAAAGATACTTACCAGCAAATTACCCCCCAGAACTCGTTTGCCCAAGAGGCAGGATGTCAGAGGAGTTCTGATACTCAGTATACATAAATAGCAAGATGACACCAGACATCGGAAATCCTTAGTACGCAGTAACCTGGTACTTGTTTGTGACATCATAAATGTAAGGGTAAACTTCCAGTCCATTTAGATTCTTCTTTGCCCTAACAGCCAGGAGCTGCTTTACAAATAAGCCTGTGGTGGCAGCTGAATGAGTGAATGATGCTTCTGGACTGGTTGTAAACATGCCAACTTGTGGCTGTCATTAGGAATCAGCCCCACATCATTAGCCAGGGTTCAGCATGTAAGAGATACCTCCTGTTGCGCTGGCATTTTTACAGCATCCTCCAATGGAAATGTGCAAGTGCAAAGAAAGTGTAGGGAAGAACATTTGCTTTGAAGAATTGCAGCCCAGATCTTTTCAAGAGCTTTTAAGGATCTCAATTTCACAGGTACAGGTGGTACTAATGTTGGATTAAAATCTAACATACAGATAGATTAGAGTTGTAAACTCAAAACGGTTGCCACAGATCAGGAAATGTGGACTGTCTCCTCCCAGCAGTACAATCCAGTTGGCCCTCTCTCCTGGTACAGTGAAAGTCAAGGACTTGCAAAGATAAAAAAGATGCAGACAGGTTCTTCTTGATGACTAGGTAGCTCTGAAAGGAAGGGTGAACTGGATGAGAGGCAACAGAACAAATCACTCAGTTCACTGTTGTTTTCCCATCATCCTGTTCCCCAAGGATCATGGAGACATGGGCAAGTATGTCTTGTCACCCGTAGGATGAATGTCTGCAGGCTGAGTCCTGTAAGAAGGACACCAAAATGCTATTTACATAGCAGTTATGGGTCTGACCCTATGAAAAGCAGAAGATGTAATAGAGTTCTGGCCCATGAGGCCATATAAAGGTTGGGCTCTCAAGTTTGCCAGTGGTGTTCTTGATGGGTCTGTTGTTGATGTAAATGTCTTTGGGTATGGATTGGTGGCACAGTACTGAAACTTCGCCTCTGACCAGTAATGAAGGCCCAAAGGGGAGTCTGCAGAATACTTCTTCTGCACCATCATTTTCTGTACAGAAATGTAGAACATTCCTCCTGTTACGCCCTTGTGAGATTCACAGAAAATCTCAGATATGCTCCTTCCCCAGCTCACGCGGCCCAGGCTCAGCTCTTACTCATGCGAGGAGGAGTGCAAGTGAAAAGCGTTGTCTGTCATCCTTAGATTTCTGTTTGTACAGCTTAATGAGTGCTGTGATAGTGCATGTTGCTCAGAATTGCTCTTGGGGGCATTGTGAGAATGCAGTGAACTTTTGCAGCTTTCCTAGAAAGTAGGCCAGGAGCAAAGAGGCAACAATGAGCAAAGCAGTAAGAGGTGTGAGACTCCTCTGTGGGGGCTCTTCCTCACTGACTCATCTGAGAGCTGCACTCCCACTTTTCATTTGAAAATGAACCTCTACCCCTCCCTCAACTGTAGTTGTCCCTAACGGTGTTGGCGTCACCTTTACACCTTCTTCTCTCACAAACATGCGTGGGTGGTGCCAGCTTTGCACATGAAAACACAGGGCAATGCTCAGCCCTGTTCTTTTGTTCTAGCAGCGGTCACCATTGGATACACTTTCTCTTATACTGTCAAAAATGTTTTCACCATAGCAAACATAAGGATGGAAACTGCTGCTAGGTGTGCTGCTCCTCCTACCACACAGTGAAAAACACCAGCCAGCAGAGACATGGGTGGAAGGTGTCTGCTCTGGAGTACAGGCACCCGTGAGACAATCTTTCATTACGTGTGAAATGAATCCATCAAAAATGATGACAGGGGAACATGGATCAAACTGCCAGATGGAGGAAAGACATACTTACAAGACTCCTTGTTAATCATATCAAATGTTTCAGATGGGAGCACAGTGACTCACAGGAGAGAGCTACTTTTCTGCTGTGCTCCATCCACACAGGTGCACTGATAGTGACAGCATATTGCTACCTTGGGTGGATGGAGGCTCTTTAAAACTCAAAAGGAAGGAGTAAAAAGACCTGGAAATCCTGACTTCAGGCCCATCCCTTGTAGGGAATGGCTTTTCAGGGATGTGACTGAAGTGATCTCATAGCCACCTTCAAGCCATGGGCTCCTACTGCCCATAAGATCCATGTAAAGCATCAACTTGTGTAAACCTATAATCTCTTGGAGAGTTCCTGAATGGTGCTTAGCCTTTATGGACCAAATCTTGTATAAAGATTAGAAGCAGTGAGTTGAGGCATCTCTGGAATCATAAATTCCTTGTTCTTAACCCAAGATCATTTGCTGTTAGAATGGATGCTAGGGAACTGACAATAAAACTTCACTTCTGCACAAACAGGATGCAGCAGCAGCAGAGGTTCACAGGTTCACAGGTTATGCTGAGTTGGAAGGGACCCATAGGATCATCTAGTCCAACTCCCACACTCAGCAAGATTTAACAACAGCTCACCTGAAAAATGAGTCGACAGATCAGCATTTTGAGGAATGACTGGAAAAGCAAATTTTTCTCTTCCCAGAACAAGAGCACTAAGCAAGGCTGAAAAGTGATGTTTTCTAATATTGTGGAAATACAGGCTAGTCCGCAGCACCCAGGATGGTTGGGCTGATTTCAGCATTACAGTCAGAACTGACTTAATCAATAGCAGTTTAATATTCTTCTCAATTGCTGTTGGCACTGCTGCTGCTTCACTTGGGCAGGACATTGCAGCTTAGTCCATCTCAGGCCAGTATGGTTCCTTCGAGGATGAGCCCCTTTCAGATATACCCACTGCAAGATGGGGTGTCACATGTGAAGAACAAGATCAGGGTTGCAATATCCAGCGTGAAAAATACAAAGAACTCAGTGGTAACTGGAGAGTTATTTCTGTCCAGAAATTCTTCATGGGTGGGCTTTTTTTCTCTGAACTGTAAAAATAGAAGTCGTGATGCTGAAGAAAGACCTGCTTGTTTTAGGCACTGAAGAAATTGTGCAGCAACAATTAGCCTTTATGCAAAGAATAATCCTCACGTGGGGGGGTGTGGATCTCTTTTAACACTGCTTGACTTTTCCACAGGAGATTTTATATTTATAAGTGATTGTTCCTGCTCACACAGAAAATTTCTGTCTCTTCATCTGCTTCCCTGGAGACTTCTGAACTTGTCATCAACCTGATATCCCAGTCAGAGGAACACTTCCCCACTGTGCAATGAAAATTTATCAGCTTGTCCTTCAGCATGTCTCAACAACTCACAGATTATTAACTCATCTTTCAAGTGATTAATACTCCTGGGTGTTTGAGAGGCATAACTCTGGTGCTTGTGAGGTGCTTGGAGGCCCTAGAAAAGAAGGAAGAAGGGGAATGCAAAGCATGACAATTTGGATTGAGGGGCAGACTAACCCTGCTCTAGCTCATGTCCTGTACGCACTCCACCTGGGTCCCGTTTTAACTGGCCTCTGTGGGTTCCATAACACAAACAGTGAACAGCCTCTTTTAATCTTGTTCCTCTCTATGACAATCCAGCTCTGTAGATTCTCAAGGGAGTACATTTGAGAAGTCATTTCACTTAGTGCTGCCTAATTATAGCCATGTTGACAGCCACAGTTGTAACTCCTCTGCTAAGAGATTTTTAGTATTCATCGGCAGGCTCCTCATTGGTTGCTGCAGAGTACCTGTCAGTCATGATAATTACTAATTTGTTTCAACTTGCCTCAGAAGCATTCCTAGAATTTATGGCTGTGTTATGAGTCGGCACAGGCCTTGTTATTCCAGGTTTGCCTTCTACTATGACAGAGGTACGGCAGAAATGCAACATATGTAGTCATCATGGCCTGTCTATAAGTGATGCACTAACAAAATGCACGACCAGATCCATATGTGTATGTGCTATGTAAAACACCAGCCGCACCTTACTTAAAAAAGTCACTCCTGGAATTGCTTTTGTGGCTCTGCCCTCATTTTGAACACACTATTATATACACACTGAAAGATGTGTGTATATAATATTCCAGAAGAGCTGGTCTGTCTGTCCTTGTAGCCATGACTGAGGAATTCAGTAGGGCTGCTGTACTCAGATAGAGACAGGTGAAGCAAAGAAGATCAAGGAAGGACAAAGAAAAAAAGACTATTTTATAGCCAGGCAGGCATGGGTCCAGTGCTGTGTCTAAAAGCTCTCATGTTTTGTTCCTAAACTGACCCTGACAGCCTTGAGAAAGCAAAGTTGCTTCAGAAGATTATCATGCCCATGCTTACAGCAGGGGAGGTCCACAACACTGCTTTACTGGCATGCATTGGTGCCAGTACAGAGCACACACATCACCAGGACAAGAGTAGCATGAAGAGTAGTAGATCTGTGTTCTAATAAAGGGCTAATGTTCTAATCATAAAGTTGGAAATTAATCAAAATTCCTCGTTCTCTCCTACCATGTACTGCAAGGCAAGCCAAGACTATGCTTCACCCCAACCTGCACACTGGGACTTCTCCACAGCATGTCCCTGCCTTTGCCCAACAAGCCACCCCAACAACGCTGCTACCTGTGAACTGCTCCCCCACAAGCCTTCCCTTCTATCCCCACCCAACTTGCTGCCTCCCACATATACTGGGTGGCTTTCTGAATCACAATGAACATGAATGAAGCTTTCCAGCACTAGAGTTCCTTCCCCACTTTTTCTCTAATTTCTGCACCCCTGTAGTGCTGAGCCATGCCTGTCAGCCTGGAAAACACAGCCTCTGTGAACTTCCCTGAATCCCCATGCATGGCAGAAGAGGATTCATATGCAGCACCTCAGCTCTGCTGTGCTACTGCTCTCAGGAGAGTTCCCAGAGCAAGTTGCATAAATTGCCTTCTGTGTGCCACAGCTGTGATTGTCTCACAGCTTGGGAGCATGTTACCCCTGTGTTCATCCTGACCAAGCAATGGGTTTGCTTACACACCTTGCTACAGGTCCTGAGGTTTTGGAAGTGCCCTGGGCATCTCTGTTTAGTTTCAGCAACTCCAGCAAGAGAATCATGACACTGTTCCCAAGGCTGGGCAGGGAGGGGTCCCTGACAGGGGGAGCAGGGTGACTAAGCGTGTGGGCTGCCCCAGTGCAGTGATTCTGCCTGGATCAAGATTTCCCTCTGCCAGCAGCAGTCCTTTGCAGAGACCAGTCCTGAAGTCTGAAGCATTGTAGCCAATAAGAATTTCTGAGTTTAGAAGAGGTTCACTCTCTGTGCCATATTACAAATATGCTAACAATTATTTTGGGTGAGTATTGAAGCAGTAAGACTCTGCATGTTCCCTGCAGGAGGAGGCTGCTTCAGCAGCACTGCTCTGGTTTTGATGCTATTGTTTCAGCTCAGAGACCCATCACACAATCAGTTCTGCTACTGGTCCTTGAAACCAAACAATCTCTTTTCCATCAAAGAGAAAGTTTAATTTGATGAACAGACAAATGTTTCAAAATGTGACCTTTCCCAAGGTGAAGCACTGAGTGAATGTATTATTTATCGGTTTTCAATTTTTCCACAGGCAGATATGTCTATTCTGTCAGGAAGGTTAAACAAGATTTTTAAAAATACATTTAAGTGCAAATGCAGTCCTTAATAGTGTAGTAATTCTTTCTCTTAACTACACATTGATGACCAAGATGTGCTTATACAGGAGAATAAATTATAGCCTATTCGAGGTACGACTGATGGCTTGTAGATAGCCATTGCTGTCTGCAGGTGTAGCTTAAATAGTCTCCAGCCTTTTCCTCAGGCTTGCTTGCCATCCATCTGCTCTCTGAAATAGGACTGTACTTTGAGTGTGTAGCACATACCTCATTTTGTCTTAGCATCTAAGCTCATGCTCTTTGGAAGGGACAGCATTGAGGTGCTCAGAGCAGCTCCAGCTGCACCAGCTGACTTCGCAAGCCCACGTGGAGGAAAGGCTCTCCGTTTTGGAAGCACTGATATTCTCTCCCTCTGGGGGAAGAGCAGAGGTCACTGTGGAGCTCACATGCAGGCTTATGTCTTCTGGGTTCTAAGGATCTTGATAACTGTATGGCTAATTTGCAAGGTTCTCTTTTCTTCCAAACCAGTGTAGCTTAAATTCTTACAGATTGGTTAAATAATAATTCCAACAGATGCAAGCAAAACCCCCACTAGTGGGTTACGGCAAAGCAGAGCAGTTTGCTGAGAAATTAGTTCATTTGATTGGAAAATAGTACATTATATGCTGTTGTGAATTCTTTAGAACTAGAAAAATGTGAATGGATAATGTAAATAGAACAGCATTTTGTACTCATCTTTCTGGGAAAATCAGTCCTGACAGCTTGTTGGATTTGTGATAGTAACTTAGAAACTCTTCCTGATTAAGTGTTCAGTCAAGTAAAAAGGAAGAATAAAATCGGTGTAGGCTCTTACATGTTCTGTTATAAAAACTGACAGTGCCTGACCCTAACACAATGTGTTATTCTCCTATGCCAAACTGAGGCCAGGCCCCTACACAGACTTTATTCTTCAGCTCTGCCTTCCCAGACCATTCTCTGATTTATACTGGGTGACAAAGAATCATTAACATATGTTGAGCAAGTTTATATTCCTTCATAATGGGAGTAATCAGTAACATGGGATAAGGGGAGTAAGTAAAAACTGCAGCCCAAGTGATAAAAATAGCCTGACTGAAGCTGGAAGACAGCAGAACTCAGGTCTGCAAGACCTCTAGAGTCCTCCTCTTCCTCCCACATGCGCATTTACACTCTCTGTGCAAGGTGCCATTTAATACTCCACGCTCCATGAAATGTCCGTTTCTGCACCAGGGGAAGGGTTTTTCTGTAAGCTCTCTAAGCCCTAGAAGAAAAGGCAGGTTTGATAGTGTTTGCATAGCAGCCATCACAACCCAGCTCCCCAGCTCCCTTCTGGCCTCCAGCAGAGTCCTTGCATGGGCAGTCAGACTTTGAGTCTGGGCCCAACACAGCTTTCTCACATCTGTATCACCTCATTATCTTAATAAGAGCCACCCTGGTGCCCGCTGGCAGGTGGGTGATCTCAGGTGCTGCACTAGGGAGCAGTGAGCCCCTCCAGGAGCCTTCAGCACAACACCTGACATGCCAGGGTTGGTGCTTGCAGTCCTAGCACAGCACTCCTCTCGCTTGAAGCCCTCTCAGAAGAATCAGCAGCATTCACAGAATCACAGAATTAGTAAGGTTGGAAAAGACCATAGAGATCATCGTGTCTAACCTATCACGTGTTACCTAACCTCTTGCCATCCTACTACCAACACATCATCCTATTATCTAGATCATGCCACTAAGTTCATCACCCAATTTTTTCTTAAACACCTCCAGGGACAGTGACTCCACCACCTCCTTAGGCGGCCCATTCCACTGAGGGATCACCCTCTCTGTGAAAAAGTTCTTCCTGATGTCCAGTCTGAACCTCCCCTGATGCAGCTTAAGACTGTGTCCTCTTGTTCTGTCACTGGTAGCCAGAGAGAAGAGACCAACCCCCACCTGGCTACAGCCTCCTTTCAGGTAGTTGTAGAGAGCGATAAGGTCTCCCCTCAGCCTCCTCTTCTCCAGACTGAACAACCCCAGCTCTCTCAGTCACTCCTCATAGGGCTTGTGTTCCAGCCCCTTCACCATCCTCATTGCCCTTCTCTGGACACGCTGGAGAATCTCAACATCCCTCTTAATCTGAGGAGCCCAAAACTAGACACAGTGCTCAAGATGTGGTCTGACCAGCACTAAGTACAGAGGGAGAATAACTTCCCTAGTCCTACTGGCAACACAATTCCTGATGCAGGCCAGGATACCATTGGCTGTTCTGGCTGCCTGGGGACACTGCTGCCTCATGTTAAATTTTCTATCAACCAGCACTCTCAGATCCCTTTTCACTTGGTCATTCTGCAGCCACTCCGTCCCCAGCCTATAGCTCTGCATGGCATGAAGCAGCCTTAGTGTGAAGCACAATCCCCTGGCACTCCCAAAGCCCATGGCACAGCCCTTGTCTTGCCGCTAGAGAAATCTGGTGGCGCTGCAGCATCCTGGTCTTTGAGCACAACAGTCTATGGGAGCTGAGCAGGATGAAGAGGAGACAGTGACAAAGATGGTGAAAGGACTGGAGAACAATCCCTGTGGGGAGTGACTGCAAGAGCTGGGGTTGTTGAGCCTGGAGAAGAGGAGGCTCAAAGGTGACCTCACTGCTGTTTACAACTACCTGGAGAGAGGTTGCAGTCTGGTGGGTGTAAATCTCTGTTCTCAGGCTGCCAGCACCAGAACAAGAGGACATGGCCTTAAGCTGCTCTAGGGGAGGTTTAGACTGGATGTTAGGAAGAGCTTTTTCACAGAGAGAGTGATTCCTCAGTGGAATGGTCTGCCCAGGAGTAGCCATCCCTGGAGGTGTTTAAGAAAAGACAGGATGAGGAACTCAGTGACATGGTCTAGGCGATGGGAGGCTCAGATGGACAGAACGTGGTGCCCATGGCTCCGGGGTCATGGATTCAATCCCTGGATGGGTGTTCGCTTGGGAGTTGGACTAGAGGACAGGAAGGAGCGCCTGGCTCTGTGTCTGCACTGCAAGTGAAACATGGTTAGCAGGGTGTGGAAGATGTAGGGACTTCCAGTCCTTTCCAGTTCTTTTCCACATTCTTAGCATGGGTGTGTAGAAAACTAAGAAATTAAGCAGATTGCTCTGCTATTTTTCCTCTTCTGTGACCCAGGCAACAGTGAGTAAGTGTAATGCCCATGATATACTCTTATTGCCATAGTAACTCAGCCAGGAGCTGATGATTGCACAAATAGATGCCAAAAGGGAAATACTGCCTAAGGAATAAATCAGCTCTCTGCTACCTGGGTGCATTGTCCCTATCTGCACTTGATATGCCTTTGAAGGCAATGGGATTCCTCTGGCACACAGAGAGAGCAAATTACAGCTTAGGTCTAAGTCTGTGCGTGCAAAGCAATCTTCCCAAAGGATCCAACCACTTTACATCTAAACCAAAAATTACCAGCCCCTTATTAGAAAAGGCTGATTTTCACCAAGCATCTGCACTGCCCTCTGCATTTCTCCCATTTCCTTTGAAGCAAGGACATGGGGTACAGCTCCAGCTGTACCGCCTGCGAGAGAACAGGCATGTCTGCAGCTTTCCATAACAGCAGCTGCTCAATGCAAAGAGGAGGCTGGTGTTAGTATTGCAGCTGAGCGAGAGCCGCTGAAGCCTTCATGCAGGCAATGCCCTTGGCATCACCGTGTCTGACCTCTGAAATATCTGCTCTAGCTCCAGTCCTGTGAGGTGAAAAGGCCTTGAAATGGACTGTGGCAATGAGACAGCCCCTTGCTCCAGGATATACCATCTACCTGAAAACTTCCCAGTAGCAGCTGGTGTTTAACACACTTGTCTTCACAGTGCTCCACAGGGTCTGAAATAACTGTCACACCCACCAGATAGGCAAATAAGGAAAGAAATACAAAGAATTCAGCCAGGTACCAAAGTCATCAAAGGGACACATACAAGGACAAAGATTTGAAAGCTCATGTCTTAGGTGACTATAGTAAAACTCAGGGTCACACTTCCTTTTCAAAAGCTGTTAAAATCAAAGAGGACTACTCTAGGTACATGGAACTTTGTTCATCTTTTCTTCTTAGTTGTGCCTGTTGGGTAGTAATCCTTACAACAACATTAAAACTGCTGTTCTAACATTCACCACTCTTATTCAGGAGCATAAAATTTCTACTCAGTATCCGAGGAGTGAGAGGGATGCAGAGGAGCAGGATGAGATTATTTTGGCAGTCAGGAACCCCAAGACTCTGTGAAGGCAACATTAGGTAGTGACCACCCTTCAAACTCCCTCCTTCCCAGCAGCTCAGGACACCTCCCTTGATAAGACAAGAAAATAAGTGTTCATCAGTAACGTAACACTATGGTAGGAAGTAGCAAAGTCCTGCCACACAGTCCTGCCTAGTCAGATAAAAATATTTCGGGAGTATTTTCATAACCTTTCCACCAAGTGCTGTTAACAGCTACAAGGGCAAGGCTCAATTATACAAGGTTTCCACCTAAAATTTCTGGTCAGCAATAGCTCAAGCACCTCTCTACCTCTACCTAGAAACCTGAAAAAAGAAAACCTTCTCTCTCTAGAAAGCTTCTGTCAAGTCCTGAAGCTGGACCAAAACACAATAATGTACATATTGTGGAGAAGAACTGGAGCATTCATTTGGGAACACACAAAACATAACTCATGTGGATGAGCCATATATATATGCTTACATATAGTGAATCCTCTCTGTATCGCGACCTCTCCATTACAACCTCGCGCATTTGCAATGTGAATTTATCACAGTTTGGCTTCAGCCGTCTGCGAGTCCAGCCGGCTGGCGGATGCGCGCTGCCTCTGCTCTGCTGAGGGGCGGTGCCGCGGTGCCTGTGGGGCGGGACTCACCCCGCCCTGCGGGGAGGGGGCTCGTAATGGTTGTGCGGTGCTCCCGTCCCTGACTCAGGAAACTGAACGAAACTCATGAAAGTGAGGCAAATGAGGGGGGACAAGTGCTGTGTGCTGGGAGGGGGCAGCTGTCTCTGCCCTCTGGGACTGTATGGGCAGTGCTACCTCTCCCGGGAAGTGTGGATGTTAAAGGGAAGGAAACTCTCGATTCTGACCCGATCCGCCCTCTCCGGGGACACCCCTTCCCCGCCGNGGGGGGTGGGGCAATGGGTGTGGCCTGCATGCATATTAATGACCTGCACTTCTTTGCGAGGTTAGGATTTCGCGACAGCATTGATCTGTCCCTTTCCTCGCAATGGAGGAGTTATAACTGTATATACAGCCGGCCCTCTTGCACTTTGCGCCCCCCATATTGTGGCTTCAGATCTTAGGGGCATGATTTTTTAGCGATGTAGGAGACCCAATTCGCCACTGCGCATGCGTGACTTGCCGCCGCAGTGGCAGCAGCCCCGGCCCGGGTGGTGGAACAGGTGGCGGTGGTGGCTTGGGCTGCAGCATGGGCAGCACGGGCGGCAGTGGGGGCACGGGTGATGGCAGCGATGGGGGGGGGCCATGGGCAGCGGCGCAGCTGCCATTCAATGCAGAAGTCAGGCTACACGGGTCCGAATTAAGACCGCGTGTGCGTGGTATAGGAAACTCGACAGTATTTGTGTATATATCTGATTATTTGTGCATATAAATTCTGAGAGATCCCTTCCCTGCTGCTGTGGATAACAAACCTCTGTCCACACAGGGCACAAGCTGGCAAGGCTGCCTGGGCTCCTGTCCCTGTGTTATGGTTTACGNTCAGGCCGAGATCTCACCTGGGAGGGGTCATGGAAGACCTTTCCCTCTCGTGAGAGAGAGAGAGAGAGAACTTTATGGAAGGGCAGAGAGATGGTTCCTACCCTGGATCTGGTCAGATAACACCAATTTGCCTGGTTTACCCCTACTCTATGTTTCCCCTTTGTCTCCTGGTGAAAAAAGGGAATATGAGATCTGTTGTAAGAGAAGGAGGGGTGGGGGGAAAGGTTGCCTTCTAAATGATGCTTCCTTTGCTGTTCTGATCTTGTTGGTTAGTAAATAAACCCTTTATGTTCTTTACTTGTAGTTGCCTTGCTTTTTTGCCTGTGACCAGTTTTATTTTCCAGTTTGTTTTTCTAGCACAACTTACACAATTCCTACTGGGTGAAAAAACACCATCTCTGAGAGCTTATTGCTCATGTGGGAAACTCAGTGGTGAGCCATTGACCTACAGCAGTCAGAAGGTGATAGCAGGGAGAGCAGACACTGCTGATGGCCATTGCTGGCTTTCATAGTGAAAGCTGAGGGGAAAATAGACAGGTAAAGTAAATGTGGCAGTGAAAAGGACCCTTGTTCTTTGGCAATACAGCTCCTGTGATGGAACATCTGGCATTTGATCCCCAGACAAAACCAGACTCAGACAACTTATTTCAAAAGTTAATACATTATTTTACCTATTCTCCTCTTGAGAATCTAATGTGAAAGTACTTGGGGGAATGCCTTTATTTATAAGGCCTATGTATAGATCAGACAAGTCCTGCTTGAAGCATTTGAGTTACCGGAGATAGAGGCAGGCTGACTGTCCAGCTCACACCTCTATTCCCACTGGGGTCAGACACCAGTAGACATTGAGTGTGTTCAAAACTCCAGAGTACCTGCTCCTTTCTCTTCACTGAAATCTTTACAGCAGGATAAACCAAAAGGTGATATGCCAGTTCCTAACTTGTTTCTAAAATACTAATGGAAATGGAAAACAGGGTCAAAGGCATTGTTACAGCTTTGTACATGACAGCCTGCACTTAAGGAATCAGACTGGAAAGAGTCCAGGGTAGAGGAAAGATAAAAAGGAGAAGAAAGTGGAGATAAAAGTCAGTGGAGCGGCTGGAGTGTGTGCTAACACTGAGGGAGACTGCAGCTAATGGTGAGATGACAGTGTGCAAAGAGATTTGAAAGTGGAAGCCAACTAGGAAGTCAGATAAAAAGCTGGAAAAGGCAGGTGCTGAAGTGTGTGTGATCATAGAACATAGTGTGGAGAGAGAATGAAAGTGGGAACAGCAAAACAGAAAGGTTTTCTCAAAGAAGAGACATCTGTCATCTGGTCTACCAGGCTCATAGGAAAGCAAAAGCAGTCCATGGCATTTCAGCCCACCCTGCACCAAGTGGCTTGCAGACTCCATCCCCCCAGAGCTCTGGGGAGTCACAATTAAATGCAATAAAGTGGACTAAGATAGGCTAGAGCATTGCAGCATGGCAGTGTGTGAAGCCTGGAAGGTAGTCTCTAAATCCACCTGAAACTTTTTCCTCTGATCTTCAAGGAAAATTGTGCTCACAGATCTGAAAACAAAACAAAACAAAACAAAACAAAGAAGTGCAAGTTTACTATATGGTGTTAAAACACTGAGTTTCTCAAAGCCCTGAGAAAGATCCAAGCTCTAGGGGCCCCAGATCTTCCAGCAGTCTCTACAGTCCTGCCAGCCTGGGTCACTGTAGCGGGTTAACCCTGGATGTACATCAGGCACCTACTAAAGCCACTGTATGACTCCTCTCCTCAAATGGACAGCGGAAAGAAAATATAATGAAAGGCTTACAGTCAACATAAGACCATCAGTTACCATTACAAGCAAAACAGACTGGGGGAGATTAACTGAATTTATTACTAATCATATCAGGGTAGGATAATTAGAATTAAAATCAAATCCTAAAAAACCACCTCCCCACGCCTCCCATCTTCCTGGGCTTAACTTTATTCAGTGCCACAGGGGGACAGGTAATGGAGGTTGCAGTCAGTTGCATGACACTTTCTGCCACTGCTTCCTCCTCAGGCAGAGGACTTCTTCCCCACTCCAGCATGTGGTCCCGCTCACAGGAGACAGACCTTCGTGAACTTTTCCAATGTGAATCCTTCCCATGGGCTACAGTTCTTCATAAACTGGTCTAGTGTGGGTCCCTCCCATGGGGTGCAGTCCTTCAGGAACAGGCTGCTGCAGTGTCGGTCCCCCACGGGGTCACAATCCTGCCAGCAAACCTGCTCCAGCATCACACATGGGAGCATCACAGCATGGGCTCCTCTCTCTGTGAGTTCAGAGGTCCTACCAGAAGCCTGCTCCAGCAAGGGCTTCCCATGGGGTCACAGCCTCCTTCAGGCATCCGTCTGCTGAAGTGTGTGGTCCTCCACAGGCTGCAGGTGGGTATCTGCTCCACTGTGGGCTGCAAGGGAACCACCTGCCTCAGCATTGTCTTCACCATGGGCTACAGGGGAATCTCTGCCCCAGTGCCTGGAGCGCCTGGTCCTCCTCCTTCTTCAATAGCCTTGGTGTTTGCAGAGTTATTGCTTTCACATAATCTCATTCCAGTCTTCTCTGGCCACAGTTGTTTCCACGCAGCAATTTTTTCCCCCTTCTCAAATACATCATCCCATGAGTGCTACCACTACCACTGATGGGCTCAGCTTTCCCTGCTGATGGGCTCGGCCTTGGCCAGCCACCAGTCCATCTAGAAGCTGCCTGGCATTGATTATGAAGGACACAGAGGAAGCTTCTAGAAGCTTCTTATAGAAGCCAATCGCTCTAGCCCCCCACCTCGTTAACAAACCTCGCCATGCAAACCAAACACATTCCCTTCCCGGATCAAGAGCCCAGGACATGCAGTGGTAGATTTATCACCATTGGAGAGTGTAAAGAAGAATGAAGAGAGGTTCATTCCTAAGGCTGAATGTCAGAGGCTGAAATACAGAGGCTGTATTTTGAACATGTCCTGTCACAGCCCATGGGTTAGCCACTACATGGCACTACTTCATTAGTTGTATTTACTTTTCTTTTTATTAGACAAATGTTTCTATTTTTCTCATTACACAACAACACCCACAAAGCAGACAAATAGCTCTTGCAAGCTGTTGTTTAGTTGTTTCACACCAGTAAAGACTAGTTATGCTGGTCTCAGGAAGTCAACCTACATCCTTTCAGCTGTTATTATCTCATCAAACAGGCCAACCTCCTGCTAGCTCGTTCTTGCCCTGTCTTGCTTCAGTCTGTTGGCATAGTGACTCTTTTTTTAAGGATTCACATTTCATTTGCATAAGAATGTTAATGGAATAATTTCAGAAATGAACACCCAGCTTAACCCTGCTGTACCCTTAGGAAAAGTCCTCTCCACTGAGAAGGCTTTTTGGCATCTCCCTTCTCCTCCACTGGCTTATAAAGGAACACATAAGAGAGGTCAAGCTCCTCTTCATGCCACTTTCAAAACCAATGGCTTTCACAATAAGAAAGCATGTCCAATGTTTCCTGTCTGGCTTAGGTTAAATTCATAATAGTCTTTCCAGAGAGCCCTAAGAAATGCAAGACCAGAGCAGGAAGGACAGAGAATCATACTGCTGGCAAACTTCTGAAGTTTATGTTCCAGGAGGGTGTGATTAGCACACATGGCTGCAACGTTCATGGCCCTGTTTTCCACATTTCACCTCAGGCAATGACGTGTATTTAGAAAAAAAACAACAATAATCCTAAAAGTGGAAAATCCAGAATCTCCCTGCACAGGGCACAGAGCCCAGCTGTTGGTGTAGAACCAAACTCCTACTGTTTCTTGTTTCATTCCTTGAGATGTTTTGCATCCATGGCCATGATGTAGTGTGTTCCCAGTTCTAGCAAGGAAAGAGTAGAAAATCTTTCCTTCTCCTTGAAATGGGATCCTCCTTACTGGTTTCTCTGAGGAGATGGCAGATGTGTGCTTTGGCCTTTCCAGTCTGAGCCTTTTCCAAGTGCCAGACACCACCCCCCAGCAGGCAGGGAAGCCAATGCCTGTTTTATCCCATCCTTCATACTCACCTTGGTTTTTTGCTATGAGCTGTGGAGAAATATTGTGCTTTGTAAAGTATAATGAGATATTTATTCTACATTTGATCCCTCCATTTAAATCTTAATTACTGCCCTAGAAAGCTCCAGTCCTTGGAAATAAGTGTCTTCCCTGGCATATAGGTATGGCCCTTGAAAGACAAGGGGAGAAGACCCAGAAACCCAAAAGAAGCAAAAAGGCTGACTGTAAACACAGGGTTAGTCCATGCAGAGCATGGACTTCTGCAGGAACTTTTGGCTACACCAGCCTGGTGATGGGAGAGATGGGCCACACTGCTGCTCCTGCTGGTGTCAGAGGACATGCAGGGGTGGGGGTCAGAAGTGGGTGATGTCCCTGCAGCACAGTGGCCCCATTCCCAGCTCCATGTCCCTCTGTCCCCCCACCACCAAGCACTTGGTTTCAGGTGTTGGGGACCCCGGTGTGTGGGGGCATTGGGGGAACCACAACACAAAGAAACATCAGGTCAGAAGCTTCTGCCAGGCAGGATGCAAAGCAGCACAGGCCAGACCTCCAAACTGCATCAGCAGAGCACATTACACTGTGCTGCAGTAATTAGTAGCCTAAAGAGAAACAGAATCAGTGTGCATGAGTTCTCTCTGGATCAAGTCTCCCCACAGAGACCTGCTTGTGTATCACCCTTTCTTCAGGCATTGCACCAGCTTCCAACTCTGGCTTGAGGTCATTGTGTTGGTCTTCTCCTATGCTGAGGTCAGGTCCACCTGACAGGCACTTTGCTGGGAGCTGAGGAGAGTGGTCAGGTCATTCAGACTCCTAGCACCAAGATGTGCTGGGCAGGAAGCTGAATGCTCTTTTGGAAACAGATCTGTTCTTGGGCCCGTGAGTTCCTGAGGAAGCAGGAGGGTAAATGGGTCACTGGGAGGTGCTAACAGTGACTCCTCCAGTGTTTCTGCAGACAGGATTATGTGTTTTCTGAGAGTTTTATACAGTCTCTTCTGAAAAGAGATAAATAGTCATATGTCTAAATCTTAAAAGATTTTAACAATCTCTTCACTAGAAAGTTACTCTGAACAATTATTTTTTCAATATGGCCCATGAATAAATAAATATAAATTATCATATAATGATCAAAATACTGGGGCTCACTCAGCAAGTCTGATCCATGGCTCTTTGTGACACGCCTTGAAGATAATGCAGCAGTTACAACTCATCAAACATACATAAATTTTACTATGGGGGAGAGAAAACATTCTTATATGTAGCTGCTTGCCTCTTACAGACTTGAGACATTTAAAAGGTGAGTGTCCAAGGCCACAGCTGCAATTGCAGTTATTCACAAGGTAAAAACACTCAACCTTTGTATTTCAGTTTGAGATAGCTCCGTGAAAGCAAATCTTAAGAATGTGCTCAACATGACTTTTCAAATATTACTTTTTAACATTTGCTTTGACACAACTTAATTGTTCTATTGCTCATTTAGCCCAAAATTATTTAAATTTTTTTGGTTACCTAAAGAACAAATAAAGATTACAGCAGCCAGCCTTCTCACAGCATTCCAGGAAGGGAAAAGCTTCTTGTCTCTCTGTATCTGCCTGTTGTCTCCACAGTGGACAACTACTGAGTGCTGAATGTTGTGTTCAGTCTTACTAGGCTTACTATGCTTACTGTGGAGCATCGGTTTATGATGCTCCACATTCTTCTGTGGAAAACTACTCCACTCTTGGAAAAACTCTCTTCTTTAATGCTTGCCCTGACTATCTTTTGTTTGGCTATACTATCAGAAACATTTACTTGAGCCATTTCTTTTTGAGTATCCAAGAGTAAGACAGTACTTCTCTTTTTGCAGGCCTCACATTTTAAAAAAATACCTGATTTTAAAAACAAATAAACAACCAAACAACAACAACACAATTCTGGTAATAACAGGGATGAGTCCTCCCTCTTCTGCTGCAATAACAAGGTTAAAACATTCCAGATGTAATCATCGCTCTGAGAGGTACTCCTGCTTACAACAGCTCTGACGCAGGGAGGGGAAACTCCTTTTAGAAGTGTCAGGACATGCCCAGAAGTGGCGATGCATAATGTTTCCTGTTATCATGGGATCTTTCATCAGATATGACAGGAAAACAAGGTGTGTCATGCTGGAAAAGCCATCCATGTTCTGTGTACTGTAGTGGGAGCCCGCGAGGTGGCAGAACAAAGCGGGTGTCATGGCAGGCTCAGCCCACCCAGCCTCGCTTCTCTTGATCAGTGGTGTTCTGTATTTTGAAATAGAAGGCAAAAGAAAAAAACAACTGAAGAACAGAAGCATGTTTAACTTTCATGTAAAAAATCCTGTAAAAACTTTTCCTGACGAGAAGAGGATAAGCTACTGTAAGAGGATTGTTTATATACATTAGAGGCAGAGAGAAGAATGGAAAACAAAGTGCACTTCTTTAGCATCATGTATTTCAAAAGAGTAAGACAAATAATAGCAATGACCAAGAATTATTTGATGCCTCTATGAGAAGTGATGACTGCCAAGAAGATACGTGCAGACAGTTCTGTTGCAGTATAAATTTGCACTTTATCAAATCACCTCCTGACCAAGCCCACCTGGCCTGTATGTTTATTAACTTATTTATTGATCTGTTTATTGACCAGATCTATATCCAGTTGTAATTTCTTCAGAAAAACAGAACACTGAGAGCTTATTCAGCTCTTCAGCCTACCACATATTAAAATTCTGAAGCAATGCAATACATTTATTCAGAAATCAGCAAACAACCTCTGAAGCTCCAAGAAATGTAGGTAATAATGAAGCTTCCAGGGGAATCCCACCACACACTTTACCCACAAGACTGCAACTATCTTCTCCTTGGAAAAGACATGGTGGTAGCAGTACTGAATGGCATTCCTGATAGCCATGTACTTGGGGGATTTTCTTCCTGGCAGAGCTGTGCCTCAAGAAGAAGGGTCCTCTATATATTTTTAAGTCCCTTTGCTGGATTCCCAACATGTCCTGCATCTTTTGGGATTATCTGATGAAGGAAATCATGCAAATACCAGGTCTCCTATATTGCAAAGGAGTTTTAGACCACAGCTGCAAAATGCTGTTCTGCCCAGCATGATGGTTCAGCAATATGGCTTTACTGTTCATTTCTCGGAAAAAGACCACCGAAACCAGAAAAAATAATCTGTTTAATTCCCCCACTTAGCAAGGGGAGGAAGGCCAACATGAGCTCATCACATCTCACAGAGGAGAAAACTTTGTGAAAGATCTGTTTATCTGCACCCTGTGCAACCCTGTGTATAATCCAAAGGGAAGGCTTTGGAGAGAGCTCACGCTGTTGCAGCCAACCACAAAGCATAAAGTCTGCGGAATCTCAATCTTACTGAGCCTGTCCCTCACTCCTATACATGTTGCTCCTGGGCTGAGGTCATGTGTTGTATTTCCTAAATAAAAAAGGAATGGGGTCTGCTTAGGCTGTCTTTATAGCAGATCTTAATTAGACTGCATGTGGACTATGTCTTTTCCTTGCCACCTCTGCTCTGACAAACTTGGCTCACTGGTCATTACTCCAACACATTAGGAGTTTTGCTGTCTGCCTGTGCTCTGGATTCGCTGAAAGCAGGGCCCACCATACTTGGTGCTCACTGGCTCACCCTACAATGCCAGCCCTGCTCACACAACCTGCAGAAAGCACTTTAGGAAGGGGTCCCCTTTGCTATGAGACTATTTCTGCTCTATATTCCTTTCATTAACTGTAATCCCCATAAAACTCCCCCACCAGCAGGCTGACACCACCTCCTCAGGAGCCTGCAGTGCTTCTTGCAGATCCAGCACAAGCATGAAGCACCCACCACTGGGAAATGTTCCTGCTCTGGTGCTCTTTGAGTAGCGACTTGGATTCTTGCCTTTGGAAACACCTAGTCCTTTCTAGTGGCACCAGCTTGGTACTTTTCTATCCCTACAGAGCTCAGTGCACTTACAGCACCACTGTGTAATTAACACTGCCATCATTTGCTAATTATCTTCATTTGTTTCTCTTGTGCTGCAGTTTGGGGCTAATGCATATAGTATCACCAGCAAAAAGATGACTGTAAGGTCATTTGCACCTGAAAGTTCCTTTGGATTTAGAGCCAGTGCTCTTAGTTATGTATAATAAAAACCTTGCCTTAAAAAGTTAAAAAGCAGCTGAGCAGCAGAGTTATAAAAAGCAAATCCGAGCTATAAATCCAAGGGAATCTGTTTCTGGATTCTCTGGTGTCCAGCAATACACAAACTCCCCCCAAAATCTGGGTAGGTGGGATGCAATGTCTCTCTTGTGTAGATTCTGTGGTGTCTGAGAGCAGAATTCACAGTGCAGCTCTCAGGGCCTGGGGAGGATGCTCTGTACATGGATGGCTGCCTCTGCTGATTAACTGTGTCCTCAGATTCTGACTAAAATCACCCAATGGGTCCAAAATTGCTAGTGGGACAGACTGAATGGTTGTATAAGCCTCCTCTCCACAGGAAAATGCTCCCGAAGAATACATGGTCAGACCAGTTGTGCTCCGAGAAAGCCAATTTACCTCAACCAGTCTGGACCTGTCAACAAAATGTAACTACTACTAGTATATGACACATGCTCGTAAAGCCTTAGTAGCTCTGATAACATTGTGAATGGAACAAAAAGGTTAAGATAAAGTCAATGTAAAGTCAATTTAAAGCTGGGTACGGTCTGAGGTTGAAGTGGAGCCCTGGCATTGTTGGGACCTCTGCGCTCAGCTGAGCTTGTAAATGCTCCCCCTGAGAGTAGAAACTGCTGGCAACAGAAGAGAAAGCCCTTAAAAATGCAGTCATCATCTCCATTGCTGCTTCTGTCTTTTGGCAACAGAAAATAAATCAGAGCTACTTCTGAGTTAGTTAGCTTGTGCAGACTTGGTCAATGTACTACAGAGGCAATGGATGTTGTGCTAGAAAGAAAATGGACTCTATAGTTTGAATAGATACCAAGGAGCAATTCTGATCTCCGAAACAGCAGATAACAGACTATAAAGAGAAATTGCCAAAAAAATGAAGTGATCAGCTGTCAAGAACTGCAACACATCCAGCAGATGAGAAGCTTGGGGTCAGGTATCGCATTCTCATAGCATATGCAAGCTGCAAATGAACAACTGCACCTCTTTTGAATTCACTTGTGGGCCTTCTGGAAGGAGTCAAACACAGGCAACAGCATTCAAAGCAGCAGAGGTGGCCTGGATTTCTCCCAGTATTTCTCTATCATACAAAAGACTTCATTTAGCAGAGAACAGAACTGGAGAGGAGGTCAAGTACAGCTGTTGGCTGAGTGTTAGCCATGCACCTAATGCCAATAGACCTGTGCACGTCAGCTCTCATGAGCAATTACGCAGTTTTATCTTTTAGAATGCCTCGTAAACAAATCAAAAATTCATAAATTCTTAGTCCCACCTTCCTTCGATGTTAAGGAATTATGTTATTCATAGTTGACTTTATCTGTCATGATACTACTTCTGTCCTTATCCAGATTAGGGCTGGCTAAGGCTCTCCCGTGACATGAACCATTGGATTGCTGTGAGCCGTCTTCAAAGCCAGTGCCTGAAGGGCAGCAATGGATGCGTTATCGACGAGTAGCTACCCAAAAGGAAAACTTCTCAAGGCTTTGCAATGTCTCTGGGAGAGACTTTCATAGCAGGTTGGAACATGTTCACTAACACTAAGCTTGTCCAGCCTGGACTCAGCCCTTTCTTTGATGAATGGATACTGGATACTTTTTGAGGATTACCGGTATGGCGCTGGATATCATTGCTGTGATCTTGCTGTCGCAGTACAGTGGAACAGCTGTTTCCTCCTCAGAGTGTAACAGGATCTTGAGGCCCTTCCTAGAGGCCACCTTGGTCAGAAGCACCATCACTAGACTGTGCCTCGGCAAATAACCTTAATGCGGTAATCTCCTGCCTCCCCTACCACAAGCAGCATAAGAGCTGCAGGCACTTGGGAGCAACCAGGCTTTCTACCATGTGATCAGGTTGTGTTATCATTTCTGCTCCAGTAATTCCCCCAAAAAACTCTACAGGATGACTAAGGGTAGATGAGATACAACATGCAAATATGCTTGCTAGTTTAATATCTTCTCACCATCATCATGCTAAAACCAAATATTTTGCACTGAGAAAGGTGTTGGCTGAAGTAATCGCAGGTTTCCACAGCCACAATGCCTTTGCCCACGGCAGGATGCTGATGTGTCAGAGTCTCTGTGTGTTGTGCAGCACATCCCAGAGAAACTGCAGCAAAATCCAACATCATCACTGAGATTTAAGAATGTAGCTGTCCTATTATGAGACAGCTGAGAGCAGGGGATCCAACATGTGAGGTCACAGCACTGCAGGGTATCATAAAAAAGGAGAGGGATATAATGAGCCTGCCAACTGCGTCCTTCACTGGTTTTGCAGCATTGTCATAGAATTCTTTCCAACAGCCCTGAAGAAATTCACAGAGACTCAACCAGAGCCCTTTTTCTTGCCTGGGCTGTTTTAAGCACAAGGGTGGTTCCTCCTATCTCCTGCTCTTTCCCAAGTCAAACATTCCTGCCTTCTTTGCAGGCGGGTGTGGTAAAAAGCCACCTTCAGTGCTGAGACAGCAAAGCCATATGTTCTTTTCTGTATCATCACTGTTTGCCCAAGCACCATGCCCTCCACAGTATCTCTCTGAGCAAGGACAGCCACAGGCTCTCAAGCTGTGTAGAGTACTAACGAGTACTGACGAGGAACACTTTGCATAAACTTCTTGGTTTTAATGGATTTTCTCTAAGTGCTGTGCGGATCCAGCAGTTCATGGGATAGTGAATAAATTGCATCAATTATTAGTCCATGACACATTTATATTTAGATAATACATTATAGGAGTTGCTAGTACGTTACAGACTTGGATTAATCCAGATCTGCAAGATCTCTAAGAAAATGTTGTTCAGCCTGGAGAAAAGAAGGTTCAGGGTTGACCACATTGCTGTTTACAACTACCTGAGGGGAGGTTGCAGTCGAGTGGGTGTAAATCTCTTCTCCCAGGCTGCCAGCAGCAGAACAAGAGGACATGGCCTTAAGCTGCACAAGGGGAGGTTTAGGCTGGATGTTAAGAAGAGCGTTTTCACAGAAAGAGTGATCTATCTCTCATTGGAATGGTCTGCCCAGGGAGGTGGTGGAGTCGCCATCCCTGGAGGTGTTTAAGAAAAGACTGGATGAGGAACTCAGTGAGATGGTCTAGATGATGGGAGGTTTGGATGGGTGGAACGTGGTGTCCATGGCTCCGGGGTTGTGGGTTCGGCCCCTATATGGGCATTTGCTTGGGAGTTGGACTAGATGATCCTTGTGGGTCCCTCCCAACTCAGAATAACATGTGAAGATAATTTCCTGACCCAGGCAGAGGTCAAATTGGTGGAGTTAGGAGCTGCAGCATCTCTGAGGAGTGTGAGTGATGTCCTGTGCTGGCAGAGGGCTATAGGGTGATTGAGATGAGGAAGAGCGGATCTGAGCTTCAGAGTAGCTATGTCAGCCTGAATCCTTCAGTGTGTTTTACATGCACAGCTGTATCTGGATACTGCTGGAGGCTTCTGGGTCAACAGTGATGTCAGGGCACCCATAGGGATTAGTGAACATCAGGTGAACTTTGCTTGTGGAAACTTTGCCAGGCATATGAGAAGAGACATCCAGAGAAAGATCTGGGGGAGACCCAGTAAAGGAGTCAGGACAGTGACTGCTGGACACCAGTGAGACCTGAACCTGGTCACTCTGGGGAACAGGTACACAGTACAGTCTTAAGAAGTCAAGACAGAAATACAGGTGTCCTTTTTTTAGGCTGATGGAAATCATGGGAATAGACTGGGATCTGACTGTACAAAATCTCAAAAAATACGTAATTGCTAATGGGAAGGTATCCTCAGTGCCACCTTTTTATTAGCGTTGGTCCCACAAGGACCTGTTCTTCCAAAGCACCATCCAATAATAGCTCAAGCTCTTTAGCATATCAAACTGAGAGGTAAAAAGAGGATCTGATCCTGATTTTAAATATCTGAGGAAAAGATTTCTCTTACCAAGTAACTCTTTACAGTATCAGGGAAAAACATAAAAGCAACAAGTCTGGGAGGTCTTATTCCAGTCTAAATTTATTTTGCTTAAAGATGCACATTTTTAAATAGGGAACAGGTGAAGTGTGCAAGGGTTTATGCTGTAGAGGCAGCCTTTGGTTTGAGCTTTGCACAGATGGAGTTGTTACTACAGATTCTAGGGATAGTACTAGGAAAAACCTGAGACAGCTGGTTTGAAGAAGGGTTCCATGGAGATGTGGGAGTAGGAGGGCTTAGGTGCAGGATGGGAAGAGATTGCAGTCTCATTTTGGGAATGGAGAGAGTGCGGGTGTTTAAGCTCCTGTCTAGGTGTAGACAAGATCAGGCCTTTGTTTTCTAACTTGGTCTTTTTGCCCACGGAGGCATTGTAAAAGATACTTGCCACTAGGACAGACATGCATGTCTCCAGCACCAGGCATTTCCACTTCACTTCATTATAATTTTTTACCCAGGTTGCAAGAGAATAGTTTTCAAATTAGCTTTACAGACAAGGAGTCAGATTAAACAGTCTTTGTTTCTTAATCACGTAGTTTAAATGAGAGCTTTACATTTTTCCAACCTAGTAAATACTAATGTGCAAAGTCTGTACCTAATGTTACCTCACAACCAGCTCTTGGGACTTTCTTTTAAGGGCTATTCTGTCTTGCCTGATTAGATGCACAGTGAGTGTTTTCACTGAAGAATTAATTCATTCTCCTTGGTTCTCTATCACAGTTTCTAAACAAAAGCCAGGATAAAAGACAGAGTGAAAATGCAGCCCTCTGCTTATTCTGCTCAGACACCGTCCATATAGCAGGAAAAGGGTTTTCCACTCCTCCATCCCATGACAGTCTGTCTTAAGAGTAAACTTACGAACATCTACTCAGACATGACTTCATATATCCACAGTAACTCAGCTGCAGTAATTCTGACAATCAGCACAGACAGTCTGTCTCACGGCCCCATAAGTAAAGTCTTTTACCTCTGCATAACTGCTTTCTTTTGGCATTGCTGGGTCCTTGCAGGAATGTGTTTTCTCTTCTGCTGCACATTTCATAGCACATTCCTCTGTTGCAGCACTCTGGGATCTTTTGCAGAAAGCAATGGGGTCCAGTGGCCTGGTGCAAACAAGATCATTCTCCTGATTACTCATGCCAGGTCCTATTTATCCACCAGTGTTTGTAAGCAAGGCCTTACTATGTTCCAAACTGTCTGCAGCTGGCAGGAAACACTGGCAATTAGAGCAATCTCCAAAGCTCAGTTTGCAGCAGGCTTTGGGATTTCTCCCTTTAAGTCATGCAGTGACTTCAGAATGAATGTAACAGGGCATCTGAAAAGGAGAAATCTGAAATCCAGCAGACATTTCTCGATGATCTCCTCCTGAAGAAGCAGACTGCTGGGACTGAGCCAGCACTGCAGACCTGGGAAAACTAGCAGTGTGCATGCAGCACTTTTGAATGTCCAAGGCTGTCTTCCTTCCATGGAGAAGGTCCTACAGCTGCAGAGTGCTTTCCTGTGTACTCATTCTGGGATGTCATTCTGAGATGCACCTTTGGCCTTTTGCTTCCTTGCCCAGTAAGATTTTACACACTGTTTGGACAGCAGAAGGAGCTTCCCACCCTGCCCTTAGCAATGGCAATGAAAGCTGCACATGGATGACTGAAAGACAGATGGAGAGACTGGCTGTAGATAAGAAGTAACTGCCTGTTCCACATGGCACAATAAGCAGCTACCAAAATATTTCTAGTACAGTAATCCTTCAAATATCACAGGGGGTTGGTTCCACAAAAATGCCACAATAAGCATGAATAAGCATACATGAAGTAAATATGGTAAAGACAATAAAGATGTGGGGGGAAAGAAACGTGATGTATTGGACCAGTGAATGGTGAGCCGCGAAGTCGTGAGGGATTCTGTACAAGGTTGGAGTGTTGAAGGTAGGTTGAAGAAGGAAGCAAGCAGAGATGCTGGATGCTTTGAGCCACCTCAAGCCAGAGGTATCTCTGGGATGTGCAGCCACTCAGAAGCACAGGCTGAGGGATGCATTTCCCTACTGGAGGCTAGAGGCCAGTTGTCAACAATGTTGGTATGTTTGTGTGTCATGGCTCAACATATCTGTTTATGTGTACCTGTTCTGATGAATCCTTTCATTTTCTCCAGGAGTGGGTCCAGAGAGGAAGGGGAGGGGGCAGTGAGCCATGGGCGAGTCAGCCCCGTTTTCCTGGAGGCCAGCTTTTGATGCTGCAGTGAGGCAAGGAGATGCCACCTTTTTGGTGGCGGGCCCCAGGGGTTGCATGGCGCTGGTGGACTCTGGCGCGACTTCTGCTGCCACTGGCCCTGGTGGCTCTGCAGTTATTGCTGTGGTGCTGGCGTGGCATGCCCAGGCTGGTGGCACTTGAGGGAGTGCCATAGTCCCTTGGGGGCCGCTGCCTGTGGTGGGGGCAGCAGCAGGTTTTTCCCATTCCCCTGGGCCCGCCGGGGGCGTGGGGCTGGCAGCAGCAGGCATAGCCATGTGGTGGGCATCCATCTTGTGGTGATGTTTGAATATTGTGGGCCCCCATTCTCTTCCACTGGTAAGTGGAAGGTGGGCAAGATTGATGGTTTGGAGCTGGTTCCCACTGAACAGATATGGAACGCAAGTGGGAGGGGGTAGAGGAGTTTTTAAAAGTTGCTGCTTTTGGGGCTCGGCTCTCTTTCCTTCAGGATGCTGCTCTGAGGAGGTGTTGCGGACTGCTCCTGTGACTGCCAGACAACCTGTAGCCATCATCCTGCTTCCTCTGCACTCCCATGACTGGCTGTCAACCTCCTATCGCCCCTCACCAGTGGCAACCACCGTGGTTCCATTTCTTCATCGTCTCCGGTCCCCCTGCTCACTTGCTGACTATTCGGCCATGGCTTGGAGTTTCCATCTCCCATCTTCTTTTTGAGTTTTGTTCTGTTTTGTTGTTTTGGTTTTTTGTGGGGGAGTGAGGTGACTTCCCTCTGGGTTCTGGTGGGAGAAGGGAGACATCTCCTTTTGTATTTCAGGGAAGGGGTTTCCTGGTATTTTGGTGAGGGGTTCTACCTTGTGGTGGCCAGCATGTTCCCACAGGGCCCAGGGGCTGGCACAGTCACCACAGTTTCCTTTCAGGGGGAGTCATTTTGTTTCGAGGAGGGGTGGTTCACGAATGCAACAGAGCAGGGTCAGGGCTGCTGCTGCCAACGGACACAGCACTGCCTCACAACCATTGGCTCAGCAAGGGGATCAGGTCGTTCTGTGGCCAGTCCCAGCACTCAGCTTGTTCCCAGGCCCAAGCATTGAGCACAGCCTTTGAAACTCGACTTTAAACATATGGGTTGCTAAAGAATGGTTCCCAAGATCCCACCAGAGCCAAGCATGCAGCCCCGCTTCTCCCTTCCTGCCCTTCCACAGCTCTGTCTGCTGCCCCAGCCCACCCCATTTGCATCTCCTTTCTCCCCTTCCCTCTCCTCCCCTTTCCTTGCACCTCCTCCCCTCCCTTTGCCC
>WEKX01028437.1:52969-130722 GCA_013390025.1 Pitta sordida | reverse complement strand
TTCCTCCGCCCGTTCTGCCGCCCGTTCCTCCGCCCGTTCCTCCCACCGACCACCCCTGCCCCACCGGGCCCGCCCGGACACTCCGGCCACCCCCGGTGCTTGTGTCGCATCCCGGCGGAGGGGCCGCCCGAGCGCTCCCGGGAGCCCGCGGAGCCTCAGCGCGGCTCGGCTCCTGAAGTGAGGGCGGAACGAGCTGTCGGTGTCCGGTTCTGGGACTGGAAATGCCGCTGGGGCTCTGGTTACTTCCAGGGAAGTGAGCCCGTGCGAGGCGTTGCCGTGCCGCGGGTTCCAGCCTGGCTGCCCGTCAGATAATCCTGTTACCATTTGACATCACGGTTTTTTCCGTGTGTTCGGTGTCCTGCCCGCTCACCGCTCTTTATTTGGAGGCAGCAGGCCGGTCTGCTGGACTCTGGGAGGGTGTGCCTGATAAGGAGAACGGCACTTACCTGCCTTGTGCGATTGAAATACTGATTCAGCCTTACAGATGGAGCTCAGCGTTCTTTTAAACGAGCTTTCTTTGTGTTTCAGAAACACAGTTTCAGCTGTATTAATGTAACTTCCAGTATCTAAACTCTTGGGTGTTTCGTCTCGGCCATGGTATGGTGGTTGATACTTTTAAGCAGATGTTTTTGGTGGTATTTTCTTGTCTGACTTAACTAAAACCAGCAGTTGCCAAGTACATGCAAAAGCTCAGTGTGGTTGAGTGCTGCAATGTGCTACTTAGCAAGGCACTGAAATACAGAGTAATACACAAACACTTCGTGAAAAGAATTCTTTTTTTGTTACATGTGAGTATTTTCTGTGGGGAGGCCTCTGATTTCTGGAGGATTACTGTAGTGCTTGCAAAATAGAAGTGAAATAAAACCTACAGTTCCTTCTTGTGTATGTAAAGCTATTGGCAATATCTCTTTTTTTCTCTCTTTTTTCTTGGGTTTTTTTTTTTTCCCTTAATTTTAAAGGGGATCCACTGTTCTGGTTGAGCCATGCTCTGTGTAAACAGTCTGGGGCTCTGGCTGGGGTGTTCCAGGATAACTGTAGCATACAGTGAAATATAGACTGGTCTTTATAGTCTTATTAACATTCAATGCTGTATCTCATGGAAACTGTTGAATTCCATATTTCGTATATGCATTTCAATGGAATTTCCAGTGTGTTCAATTTTGTTAGCTATATGGACTTCTAAATTCTCTGTTAGAGAAACTGGTGAGGGAAGAGGAGGGAACTGAAAATGTACTGTAATACCTTTGCAAAGGGTTACATGTGGTGTTTGATATTGTGAAAAAAAACCAGGCTGTGGCCTGACAGGTGCCCTCTCAATCCACAAAAGCTGTTCTGAGTCTGGGGACTGTCACTTTGCTTAGTGTTAGACACTGGGAGGTTACATGTCTAGAAATTCTCACAATGCCGGTGAATTTTCGTGTGTTGTTGGTGTTTCGTAGAAGCTTCATTTTCATGGTGGTTTTAAGGGTTTTTCACACATTTACGGGAGGTCAGGCCTATCCAGACAGTGACTTTCACCTACAGTGGGAGGCTGCCTGTCCTGGTGGGAACAACTGATGACAGGCCTGGTGTAGCCACACTGGTGTGACTGTCCCAGGACTGCCAAACTTGGAGCAAGTGCCCAGATTACATGGGGGCAGTGACCAAGCACCCATCCTCTGGGAGCACTAGACTTTACTCGTTGTCCTGAGAACAATGGACTCCGCTGGCTGTCTTTGCTTGGGCACTCAGTGTTGTGCTTCTGGGACTGCTGCACAACTGGATCGTGCGTGGGCTGTGAGGGATTGAGAGAGAGACAGCAGCAGAAACTGGGCTGCCTGGGTATATAACCAACCACACTCTGAATCCTGCTCTCATGGTGTGCCCAAATCCTGTCTGCTCTTGGGGTGGAGCACAGACTGAATTGTGTTTCATTTCTTTTTCTGGTGGACATTGTAATGACATATGGCAATAACATTTCCTTGCTGTATGCTCCTGTGTTATATGGAGTAGTGGTTTCTCACAGGGGCAGTTTTATTTCTTTTCAAGAAATACGTATGCATGTCAAGTTGGCTGGAATAAAAAAATTAAAAATGGCACTAAACCCAGAGCCTTTATGTAGTGAAGAGCTTGAAGAAATGCCTGTTGTGTTTGAGCTATGGGAGTTGTAGGCCTTGTGGACAGAGTAGATGACTGCGTTGTGCTCCTGGTTACGGCTCCTGAGCCAGGTAGCTGCAGTAGTTACTCATGTTTGTAGACTAAATGTCTTCTTTTTGTTTGTAGATATGGCTCGTGGACAGCAGAAGATTCAGTCCCAGCAGAAAAATGCCAAAAAGCAAGCTGAGCAAAAAAAGAAACAAGGACATGATCAGAAGGCTGCGGCCAAGGCTGCCTTGATATATACCTGCACTGTCTGTAGGGTAAGAGGAACTGAAGTCAAAGTAGTTTTGTAGGGAAGTCGTCTTCCAGCTGAGAGCAGACTTTTTAGAAGGTTGTATAGTGGAATCTAAAATACTTAAGTGGTTGTCTGGCTTCTCCCTATAAGAAGCATTTCCTTCTGTTATGGGACTTGCTTGTAGATTACTCAGCTGTCCTGGTATTTGAGATAGGAGAAAATCTGAGAGGTCATGTATGGGTTTGGCTTGGGTAGTTATTTTGCCTTTTGTATTGCAGTGCTGTGCATGTGCTGTTAGTATGAGATACAAAATGTGAAAAATGTGACATCAGTTCCTAGTTGGTCTCCAAATGGAAACTTTTTTTTTTTTTTTGGTAATGGAATTGGCCCATCTTGGAATCACTTGTTATCTACGTTGATGTAGAGAGGAAAAGCAATGCCAAAAGCTCTAGTGCAATTTTGATACCCAGTAACTTTTTTTAGAATAATTTAACGTGACAAGAGAACAGAAATGCCAGTGCTAATCAGTTTGTACTTTTCATTCTGGATGGTTTTCCTGTATATGCTTGTTTTGGAGCTGAATGATGAACGTACTGTTTTCATTTAAATGGTCAGTCCCAGAAGATTTGATACTTTAAATGTCTTAAATAAGATTCTTTATTAAGGGTTGCTCACTTAAGTACTTGTAACCAGCTCCTCTTGTGAAATCAGGCTGCAGCATCAATACTTTTGGGCAGTGGATGCCTGCAGCTATGTCGAGGCAAAAGTCTGAGATAGCTCGTGCCAAGCAGAAAATCAGTTCATGCCATGTAACTTTCTGGCCTGTTGATAGACAAAAGAAATAGCTTTCATAAAGATGTGATTCTGAAAAGAATAAACGTTTGTCTTTAAGGCGTTGAAAAAGAAGGTAGTAAGGAGGCAGGTTTTCCACCAAACTGGCATGTGGAGTGTAAGACGTGCTGGGAGATACCCAGCAAGAATAACCCCATTGATGGACGTACCAAAACAGTGTGATAGTAGAGCTTAAAAGCACCTCTGAAAACAGGAGGTTAAATAATCTGTCCTACCCTGCAGCTAAATCAGTTGTGCTGCTGTCACTAGAGCAGGGTCACTGAGAAGACAGTTTGCTTCAGGACACAGAGAATAAAACCTAGCAGGGAATAGGTTTTGTAGTAGTATTTAACACTTGTACTGTGCATAAAGTTTAATGTCTCTCTTTAATCAGACTCAAATGCCGGATCCCAAGACCTTCAAACAGCACTTTGAAAGCAAGCATCCTAAGACTCCACTTCCTCCAGAATTGGCTGATGTTCAGGCGTAAAGTTGTCTACAGGTCATTACCTTAATTTTAATTGATTGTCTGAGAAAGGTGTATTATGAATCAGTTTTCTACCACCACTAACGGGACCTTAAAACATGGTTAATTTCTTTTAATATGAAAATTGCTATAGGTTAAAGTTACATCCCTGAACAGCTAAAAAGAAAGCAAGAAGCAAGCTAGTACTTACATGGGTGAAATAGCTGTGGCATTTCAGTGTGCAGGGAGGCTGTTTTAAAAGGCATTAATGTTACTGCAAATGTTCATTCTTAGTGTTGCAGGAATATTTCATTATTCTTGCTTTGAGATGTTAGTTTTACTCTGAAAAAAATACATAAACGCCATGTGTCTGTTGCTGCAAAACATGTAGTAGAACCAGTCGTTTATATATTTCTGACAATTGAGCGTTTTTCTTCCTGAAGCTCTGCAAGTGAATGCAGATTTTTCTTCATTCAAATACAAAACTTACCTTCTACGTTAACTGTAGAAGAGATCTCCCAGTAGCCAGTTGTTGGGCTGTAAATGTAAGTCGTTGTGATAAAAGGCTGAAGTGAGGTAAAAAGCAATATAATGCTATTTTGTTCACACAGAGATAAGCAGCATTGTGTAACAGTTCAGTTTAACCGAGTTGTTCTTGTTTTTTATAGGTGAAGTCATGACACCTATTGACTCTTCTACTGTCAGACCTTACATAACAAACCTGCAGCTGCTTTTCTAAAACTGTTGATCAGCAAAAATGAAGGGGCTACAGAAACATTCATATTTTTATGCTGTTCCCTCTTGGGCTTCATGCAAAGACAATTCTGTGTAAATGTACAGTTGTGCCCTATTTGGAAATCCTGAAAAATCAGTCCATACTTGTTATAAAAATTTTTTACAATTGTAATTATATTGATGTTCATATTGTGTAAAATAACTCACTAAATAAAGTAGTACTTTGATTTTACAATATCACAGATTAACTCCTTGTAGAAATTCTGTTTCAGCTTTCTGCATTATCTGCCTTATAAAATAATAAAAAATACGAAAGTGGAATTTTCCCCATCCTGCCAAAACACGAGCAGTATCATTCCACTGAAAGTAATGTACATTACAGTAAATTAATCTTAAAATGGAAAGAGAAGCTGCTCGTCTTTACTGTCCAGTGTGCTACCTGCTTGAGTCCAGCCACTAGTGGTCAAGTTGGTGGCTCAAGGCACCGCACACTCCTGAGCAGCTGCATGAGAATCATGAGAGTTCCTCCTACGTTTTTGTCCTGTGTATTGGAGTCTAAATACTGCAAGCCATTTGGAATGGGATTCCTTTACTGTGAGGGATCATGTTCCTTGGAGTCGTGCACTGGAGAGGCTCTGGTTATGCTTTTATCCTTTCTATTTAGGTAGATGGCTGAGGAAGCTGAGATGAGGCAGGATTGAATGCTTCTGGGTATGCTGGCTTGAAAAATCCTTGCAAGTACTCAGTTAAAGCAACTCTGCTCTTAGTTGACAAATGCATTTGAAAATATTTTTTAATGATAATTTGAGCAGTCAGCCACATGTGTTCTCCCTCAAACGTGTCTGGTTATTTCTCTCTTCAAGAAGTACATAAAATAGCCAGCCATTAATAACCTTCCTTCACAACGAGCTTAAAATAAGCCTGTTGGAAAAGAGCCAAAGTAACTAAAATAATATGGCTACTTAAAGAAATCGGATGTGATTAAAGTTGCATTGACAAGAAAAAGCTGGATAATAACTGTGGCCAAGAACATTTGAGCGGATAAAATTATCCCTGAAGTGTTCTGGGCTGAGTTCTAATCCCAGATGTACAGCACGGAATTAGTGAAGAAACATCTGAATTGTGCTAGAAGGTCTGCTATACAAAATCTCATCTTTGGCATTTGGAGGGGGCTTATTTAGGAGCTTTAGTTTTGACCTTGCAGTAAGAAGCAATACTAGAATTGCTGTGATTTGGGGCGTTTACAACAGATGTAAAAATTCTGGCAGTCCAAGTAACCCTTGCTATGCAGCAGGACTGTACATCTGGCCTTCAAATGGCTTCCTAAAATCTAGGACCATAGTCTCAAAGACTCATTCACTTAAAAGAATGCACTTGGTATTTTATTATATAAAGTCAAAACCTTTGTCTTCACCCACTCATTTGCTCTTTATTGAACTGCTTCTGTGCGACTAGCTTCCTGTCCTCTTTGCTGTGACAGTATCTCTGTAAATACTTACTTTGGCATAAAGTTTCTCTGTATTATAGTCACTCTGGGATAATCTGTATACCACTTAACTTTTATAGGTTTTGTTATTCTCCTCAGCGTAACCTGCTATTGCGCTTGTACACTGACATCAGAATGTAACACTATTTTTCGTTAATGTTATCAGTACATACATCCTCACAAACTGGCTTCTCAAGGCAAGAAATCTGCTCTTGACCTTTGTGCTGAATGGGGGAGAGGTACTTCAATGTTCTAATGCTGTAGTTTGTCTAAGAATACGCTGAGTGCAAATGGAAAAAGATGTTTCTTGCGCTGATTGGTATTTGATAATCTGATTTTACTTGGAAAAATGTTTGGGGATGTATCCCTATAGCTTGGTCCTGAGGTGAAGTATATGTTTTATTCCTTTAATTCAGATTGTGTAGCACTAAATAAAAAGACTTTGTTTCATAAACAATCTCTTTTAATGAGCACTGAGGAGTCGAAAAACTGACTAACTTCAGTTAGAGTTGTGTTTTCAAAACTCTGTGATGGTCAAGTTGAAAATACCTCATGAAATGATGAGGTGTCTGTCATTGGAAGGGGAAAGCATTATCCTTGGTTCAGTAAGATCCCTAGCTACAATAGCCGCGATCTCAATTACAGAGGTACATGAAAGCTGTGACTGAATTGTTATAAAAGCTATACTAAATGTGGTATAGTCCTCATTTAGAATATCTGCAGTACTCCATGTACATAAAAGTCAGAGGAAGGACTAGTTCTCCATCATCTCTTCCTGCTCTGAAGGATAGTACACCCTGATACCCGGCTAAAGACGCAGTTGCGCGTTGTAATGTGTCCTAATTAAAGAGAATTAAAAATCTAAAATGTCAAATGTCATATTTGCTGGCTGCTTTTAAAATCAAGTATTGCTGCAGCTAGGAAATTAATTTCGTGGCCATGGACAGCCATGGAATGTGAAGCTGTCTGACGGTGCAAGAAAGAAAAATAGGAATGGAAAGTTTCCCATGTTCCCTTTAGAGTAGTTCATCTCTGTGCAGAGTTAGCATTCAGGTAAAGGGCTTTTCCGGTGTCATTATGGACATCAGTTGTCCTGGATACTTGTTGAGCAATTGAAAGAATGATTTTTGATTTTCAGAAGCCCACATCTTCTGGGATTTTTTAAAGCAACAACTGAATTTGCATTTTAAGCACTTAAAATGTTTGAAAAAAATCTCACTTTGTATCTTAAAGTAGAAATAGGAATGTGTGATTATGTTGAGGCCATCTTGAGGACTACCGACTAATCAAGAAGAGTTTTACAATTTTGTTACTCAGACTGACCTAGGCTTGTTTCTGTACCTTGCTTTACCCTATCTGAGGGCTTCTGGTTTCTTGCTATCAAAAAACTGTGTGAAAAGTCTGAAATAGAAGTTGAAGACTGTTGGTGTGCAATGTTAGGGAAATACTTGGCTTTGGAGAGTGCTCTTGAAACATCCCTGGAGGCTATCCCTTTTGGTTATTTGCTGAAAACTCTTGAGCTCCAGTGAGTAAAGCTAATGACCACAGGCTGTTTGCAAACCACATAGTAATGAAGGAATTTGTAGCATTTCTGTAAACTATATTGAACTGCTTTCCCATCTTGATAAGAGGAACTAATAGGTGGAACGTTTTTATCATCAAATACTGATAGGCTTGAGGTCTGTTTTGTTTCCCATTTTCAGACAAAAAAAGTTGGGAATTACTGGGCTTTACTAGAAGCGTGGGCTTCCAGGGTTTGACCAGTAAACTAGATTAGTCTTACAGAATTCACAAACAAAGTAAAAGTCAGCTTGTGTTTCTGTCTACCCAGCCATCTCCTGCTGTGTGTTATTTGGGGTGGGGGGGTGTCTTTGATTTCCCTGTTTAGAACCATACAGGTTTTGGAGTTGACCTTGAATTCAGACCCAAAATTTACCTTTGCTATGGTATTCAGTATGTGATCTTACATATTCTGTAGCATCATCAGTGATCTTGCTCTAGTCCAGGCAGTGGGAAGGTGTCATGTGCTATCTGTGGGATTCTACTGTCCATTTTTAAAATTATTTTGATATCTTGTAATACATTGTCTATTGTGTTATGGTTTTTATATAGATACAGCACAGTAGAGACTCACAACTCTAGAGCTGTATTATCTTGGTAGTTTTCAAAAAAAAGTGGATTAGGTTGCATGTGTGTTTTATAATTCTCGTATATAGCTGTTAGCACTGGGATTCCTGGGAAAGAAGGAATCTGTACTTGTCGTAACATGGTTATCTAACAGGATTCAGTTCAGGCTGTCTCAGCTTTTTCAGGAAAATGGCACAGCTTTCCTGTGAAAAATATTGTCCATTAAATATATAAAGTTAAGATCCATGCAGCACTTGATGGCATAGCAAACATATTTGCGTATTCCTTCTTCATAGCTGTTACAAAATCACAGTGTGCAAAAAATTAGTGAATGCTGGAGGTCTTGCAGACAAGTTGGGATTAAGGGAAATCTCAGGAAGTTAGCTAGCCCACCTCCTTGCTCTGAGATTGGGTCAAGTCTGCCAAGGCTAACAAGTGTTTCTCTTACTCTTAAAAGCTTCCAGTGAAAGGGATCTCATGACCTTGTATCACTGCTGAACCATGCAACTGGGGAGTTACCACAGCAAGAGTTTATCCCTGTGAGTCAGGTCTATTGCTTTCTGGTCTTATTTGCAATAGATGTGATGAATAGTGCCTTCATTTGAACATTGCTATTGTGTTCTCCTTCTAGTCTTCAAAACAAACCCAGTTAATTGAATCACTCTTCTAAGTCACATCTTCTAAGTCTAGCAGTTGCTGGTGCTCTGGATCCTCCTTGTACAATGCTCTTAAATTGTGTGATCCAAAATATGACCCAAAGTGCTGGCTGAGGCTAGTGCAGAGTAGCCAGAACAATCAGCCCCTGGCACGTGTGTTCATTAGCACTGCTAACATACATTGAAATTGTGTTAGCCTTTTTGCACCAACATCCCAGATCCATTTTGGTGCCACTAATCATCTCCATTTTGTGCCTCTATTTAGTGTCCACATCCCTGTCTCTAATGGATCTCAGACCAAACTGATTACAGTTCATCCAAGTGTAGTATCGTGGGGGAGTCTTGCCCATGTCCTCTTTTTCTGCTTGAGTAACTTCCCAGATTCCCAGTAAGCCTTTGGTAGTGGCTTTTTGAGAGCACTTAATACTACTGTGGTTCTCCTTGTGGTTGGTATGGATTGGAGTTCATATTTCAGCTGTGAGGGCTTCACAGACTGACAATGTCAAAGGCCTTTACAACAACAGGGAGATTTGGAATCTTGTGTGCCTGTGGCCACCAGGCTGGGTTTCACAAAGAAGGAGGTGGATGGTTGTGGGATATGCCATACGTACTTTGTTGTGACAAGTCCTGGTTGTCTGGCTGGTGCTGCGTTACTTTTCTGTATGTGTTTATGAGGAGGATTTTTTAAAAATTATTCTAGCCTTTTTATAGGTTTAGGTTGACTGACAGAGTCGCTTTATTTTTAAATTCCTTGTGCTTGTCCCTCTACTCTGCTCTTTTCTGTGCTCTCCGAGTTCTCAGAGAGCAACGCTCATGATCCATAGTGACGTGGCTGATCGTTGGAGCATCCTAGGATACGAATAATTAGTTGCCAACTTGAATTCCATCAAATTCCTCTGACTATTTTAGCTTTCTTTTTCAACTCCTTAATGTGTTTTGTTTGGTTTACTTTTGACTATAGTGATGTTTATTACTTGGTTGTAAATAATACCTTTGATTTTCTTTTCTTCATCAGGTAATACTTAACTTTTTCCTTCCCTGGATAGGTATAGGCTTTGTGTCTGCCTTTTAGAACCTCAGCTGTGGTTTTAGACTCTGCTAATAAACGTGTTACTGTGTTGACTTTTGAGCCACCCAAAACCCAGTCACTTGTCTGTCTCTCAGGTTCCACACCATTACATTTGCAAACATTGAAGGCAAACGCTATAAAAATACTTTTAATTTTTTTTTTGCACAGTTTGCCCAGTGTGATGCTATCAGAAGCTTTATATACTCTCACCTGATCAGTTCAAGGTCCCAAACATGCCAGAGCATTCTCATTAAAGTTTGAGCTCTGCTGAGTATTTATTTACCTACATGCTGGCAGTGAGAAGGACCAGGCTGGCCTGATAAATCTGCTGAATGTGCCAGAGCTGTTATGCTGTGTATAAAACTGCATAGCTCTAATTAGAAGAATGCTTCAGTGACTTTTCCCCAGACATTACTCTGGCCATTTTTTTCTCTGGTTTTCAAGACTGTCCCTATGCTTTAATCATTGCTGCCTGCCTTCTCCATATGGATGTCAGTGCAATCCAACCCCTCACAGGAGTGTAGCATGTCTGTCTTCTTTACCCTTAGGTAACTGGTAACAGTGTACATAATACCCAAGCTGCCTTTGTGTCTTATTTGCTGCTTTGCAAAATGAAAGTATGCCTGGGAAACAAATACAAATTAATTGCCAGGATCCTTGAAGGCCAGTAGGATAGGCTTTCATTTTTAACTTCTTATTCTTGATGTGCCTTCAAATTCCAGTAGCCATTACCTCCTGAGAGTTTTTTGGTACGTTTTCTTCAGCTGTAGATGATCACTGCATATTTTGCAATAAAATAGTTGCTTTATTTTGAATATTTGTGGGTCCTTTGAAGAGTGAAAACTTAAGTCTTTCCAATAAAAAAAATAATTGAAGAATTATGTTTTCTGAAAAAAAAAACCCACAAAAAGTCTAAAATGTTTGTATGTGTCCTGCTAGTATTCAAAGCTATAGTAATTATGCACTTTTTGTACAGTAATGCTTAGTGCAGTTGCATTTTCAGTTCTTGAAGGAGAGACAGCTCAGATTTCATACCACAGTGGGCTGTGTGCAGTATGGGAACTGACTGGGATAGTCTCTGTGCAGTGAAGCTTCTTTTTCTTTTCACACAGAAACAGAGAGAAAATAATTTTTGCTTGTGCCTAGATTTCACTTGCTGCATATTGTATTTAGAAAGTAAACTTAGATTCACTGTGATTTTAGAAAAAATTGCTTAACCCTGAGACAGATTTTCTACTGGTGCTATTAGCTCTTACCAGACCCATGCTTGAAGAGAATATTTTTCTTAGTAAGGCCTAAGAAATAGTGTTCGTTAAGGACCATATTAAGGAAGGTTAAGAAATAGCAAGCAGCTGCTTTTTGCTGCTTCAGTAAGTCTTTCAAAGAATTTGCTGTTATGCATCTGAAAGGAAGAGCTGTTACACAGCTGAAAGAATGTGACACTGTTTGGATCATAATAGCCACCAGTGAAGGAGGACAACTTCTCAGCTTCTGGGCTGCTTTTGAGATGGACAAAGCTTGCCTGTATTTTTATCAAACAATAATTGAATTCCACATCACTGAGGTCAGTAGGAACTTGATTTGGTTATGTGCTAAATATTCACATGCATGTGTAAGAAACTGCTACCTTGAAGACATCTGTAAAATCTATAAATCACATATATTACTAAAATCATTGTAACTGATGTGTATATCAGAAGACAATTTCTACATGGCTGAGAGATGCAGAAGTCTATCCTAGAAAACATATACAGTGCTGTACCAAGACAGACTTCACAAACTGTAATTGATAAAGTCATAATATGTTTTTGGACTATAGTCACCGTCCTCAAAATTTCTCCTGCTCTTTTATCATAAGCCTTTTGGTTGGAAACACTGTGTGGGAAATATGACTCTCCACGTCAGAGAGGCTAGTGCCTCATGGACAGAGACTGGGACGCCTCTCTCTTAGACACTTCTGAAATTATTTGCCTCTCATGCTCTGGTACTCCAGGCATTTTCTCAGGACCCAAACGTGTTGCCCTCCCCCTTCCCCTCTTGGGGTGGGGGAATATGTAGGAGCACGATCATGCATCAACTTGTCCAGTGTAAATCTACTAAGTGCTAATACTGCCTTGAGTGCACTATCTATTTTTAGTCAGTGCTGGCCTGACTTCACCTTTCACTCACTATGAAGCGACAGAGGAAACCTGGCATCTGCAGAGGTGCTTTCTGAGGCTGCACTTGTGACCAGCAGCCTGCCACCCTCTCGACATGAGGCCTGTGGAGCCACACAAGCAACCTAACTGGTTGTGTCTAACTGGCCCTAGCCCTGAATTGTTAAAACCCTCGCTAAGGACAGGCTAATCGGCAGAAAGGTAGGGATCTTAAAGGCAACCCTGTTATTCACATTTGTGAAAATAGGCAGCTGAGAAAAGGCTCTCTGTGGTTATGGGGCAGAGCTGCAAAATAACATCCTGGAATGCTGGACACTAGAGAAACACTTGAGAAATGCCTAAACCATACAACAAATTTCCATTGGTGCTTGTATTCCTTTAGTCAGGAAGGAGAATTCACACTGAAGCACCTGATACCGAGTCCCTTTGCTGAGTAAGGGCAAGTGAGCAGTCAGCCCCTGGAAGAGGCTGACAGAGGTGCCAGGTGGGAAGCTTGTTGCTGGAAGCAGGGAAGCAGAAGGGAGTCTGCATTTCTGCAAGAGATCAGCAAAGACAAACATCTTTCCCTTGATAGCTGCCCTGCATGAGGAAAGGAGGAGAAGGAGAGGCAGCATCCAAATTAGAGGCTGTAAGAACAGTTCACTGTGCATTTGCTTACATGAAATGTTTGCTTTTTAGCACTTGAGGTTGGCTCAGAATTGATTGATTGCTAATGATGGTCAAGGTCCATTTAAAGGCAATAAACTAACAATGTCTTGAAGAGATTGTGCTTTATATGGCACCCGTGACAGATATTTTGCAAGTAGTGACACACTATCCCTCTAACTGATGTGGTAGGGAATGTGCAAAGTGCTTGTTCTCTGGTTTTTGACTCTTCCATCCCTCCATGTTGTGGGTATGTCTATGCCAGACCTCCATATCCTACATTGATCCTTAACCAGATACTCATCTCTTCAAGTGCTCTTGAACAGGTTGTACATAAACGATATCTCAGGAATGGACGGTCTGGATGGGAACTTAAACGAAACTGATGCTGAGGCTTCACTGTACATTTGTGAGCTAGTTTTGACCACAGTTTAACTCCAGCAGATGACATGCTTTAGAGCCTGCAAGGAAAGAATGGTACTTCTTCCATTTCCAGGAAGCTCTGTGAGAGGAAGTGAACAGGAAAGCCCAACAAAAGCAATCCTTGTTGAAGAGGAGACTGGAGCAGAGGAATGGGAACATTGAAAAGTTCCACCATAAAAGCTAAGTTGTCAGCTATGAACTCAACAGCCAAAAAGTGCTGCTTTCCTGAATTTTCTTTGCAAGAGGCAGGTAGGAGCTCTACCAAGAGCTCATTGACTTTGTTTCTAGAACTGATTACGAGAGATAGTATTGAAATGTTATTTCTTCTGAAGGTTAGTTGTCCAGCTTCCTAAAACAACTAAAGATTTTACTGTCTCCTTGGAGAGTGAATTGAAGCATATTACAATTAAACAGATGGTGCGGAATTTAACTTCAAGATTCTTACTGAGATTGGTCCGTCTCAAGGCACACTTCAAGGAAATCGGTATGCAGAGACATTAAATAAATAATCCTAGTGGTCACCCGTGGGTCAGTTTCTTAGTTACAAGATTTCAGAGTACAGGACACATGGATTATTTTTGAGAAAAGTATCTCTTATTTCTCCTAAGCTATAGTAAATACCACATATTTTAAAAGGTAGAATCCTTCTTTTAATTTAAGAGGACCTGTCAAAACCAGTATCATTTATAAAATCTTTTTTTTTTTGTCTTCCATTTTTTTTGTCTTACCATTTTCACAGTATCACAGTATAGATAAGGCTGGAAAGGACCTTGAAGATCATCTAGTCCAACGTATAATCCAACTAACCCATCCTCTACATCTAGATCATATCACTCAGCACCTCATCCAGCCTCCCCTTAAACACCTCCAGGGTTGGCGACTCAACCACCTCTGCGGGCAACCCATTCCATGTCTGAAACACTCTTTCAGTAAAAAACCTTTTCCTAATATCAAGTGTAACTATTTTCTAGTTTCTCCATTCCTATGTCAGTCTGGAAAAAAACCTTAACCTTTTGCCCATGACTCTTCTACCCCTTAGTCTTTTTTGCATTGCTACAACTGTTGTCTCTTTGGGTTGTACATGAGCCCTTGGTTTGGGTCTCCATCTAGATCCCTTCATAGAGGTTAGAAGTCTCCTGCATTCTTCTGCCTTCCTTACTCAGTGCTTTTTTCCAGGTCCTTGGCATCTTCTCTGTGCAGCACCCCTCCCTCTAATGTACAGCCTTCAGCATTGTGGCCTGGCCCTGCTCGTTGCTTAGAGAGAGGTAGCCCAGATTGCTGCCCAAAGGATAGTTGTCCTCATCTGTTGGTTTTCTATATTCACATCCTCTTCGTACCGTCCTCACTCTAGACCTCACTGCCTTCCTTCAAAACCCTGCTTTGCCAGAATACATCCCGGAAGTTGGTAGCAGCTGCCAGGCTGTTCCTGTTGTCCTCCTGGTCTCTCTCACTATTTCCTAGTATCTTCCCAACTGCTGCCTTTGTCGTATCTTCCAGTGGAGTCTCAAACAGTACCTGGTGCAGCTGTCTCCAGCTCCATGGCTAGGGCTCTTCTGCACTTCCCACATGCACACAGGTGACAGCCACACCATCCTTTTTCTCAGGTCGTGTTGAGAAATCTTTCCCCTGCAGAAATATTTTTAATTTGGAATTACTGCTTTGGTCATTAGCATTCAGATTCATGCAAATGCATCTTTTTAAGACCATATTTCCTTATGCCATGCTTCTCCTTTCAGCCATCCATCACGTGTGCGGCTTTACTTAGTGACAGGGAATTGGCAAGTCGGCGATATAAGGGCAAGACTTGGGACCAAATGGGTGACAGAACAGGGCTGCACATCCAAAGCCAGCCCAATGTGCTCTGCTCTCTGCTTGCCATGCAGTTGTCAGCACAGCAGTGGACAGATAGGTTTTGTACTGCAATGTTAAATGTTCAGCTGATAAAGAGTTACCTCAGAGAGGAGGGCTTGGAGGCAACCCCACCTGGAAGCAGTCCTGACCTGCTCTCCCTACACTTTAAACCTCTGTGGAACTGAACAGCCCTTGTTCTGAAGTGAGAAATCAGACAGCTCTTTAAGAATCTTGGATGTGTTTCACACTATGTATTTAACATAATTAGTTCCTAGGTCAAGGCTTACCACTCTGGTTTTACCCACAGTGAACCCTGAACTGCCAGCACCTTGCAGATCGGCTTTGCTGAATTTCCAGCATCTCCTGGCCAACCTGTTTGCTTCTGCCTCTTTCTTGTGCTTCATCACCTCATTTATTTTTCATTCAGTGGCCTTGTGGCTGGAGAGACTTCTCTTGTGTAAGAGGAAATGAATCCCCATCCCACCCACCCTCCTCCTCGGCACAGTGCACAGTGAGAGTGGGCGGTATGAAATCCACGTGAGGGCTTACACCTATGCAGCTTAAATGCTGCACAAATCAGAGGAGCAGGACTTGCTGAGTCCAGCCCTTACATTTTGGACACTGGGGCAAAAGCTGGTCTTTGTTTTGCAGCAATTTGCAATTTTGCAGCAATTACCTTTACCTTTATGGACATCAGTCAGCCATCTCTCAGGATCATTTAAGGTGCCTTACTCCTCTGTAACTTAGCTAAAGGGCTCCTTGCATAGTGTGTTCTGTATACCCTGTAGTTTCCAAAGCACAGTTGCTTTCTGGGCACAAACAGCCAGGTTCTGAATTTCCTCAACCTGACTGTGGCTCTGCATAAATGCAGCTCATGCATGTCTTGATATGGGCCTGTGAATTAGCAAAACCAGAACTTGGGTGCTGTTTATCTAGTGTAGGATTAGCCCAAAATTTCAAATTTCCTTTGTAGATGCCATCTCTTCTTGCCCATACATTTTCCCTTAAAAAAAAAAATCCCAGGGGTTTATAATCACAATTTATAAAAATATATTTTCAGTTTTATTCTTCTACTGTTTCAGACAGATCTACAGGGACACTCCTTCAGGCAGCTACCAGGGTATTCCCCTTCCATGGTGATTTAAATTAACCCAATAATAACCCTTTCAGTAATTAAAATACACAAAAAAGTCAGAACAAAAAGTATCCCTTTTAAATTTGTATTAAACCAATTGATCAGTGACACGATTAAAATCTTGGGGTCAAATCCTCCTTGTCCGCTTCATGTAAGTGGTGTTTTTGAGAGCAAAGGGATGAGTGAGAACAGCATTCAGTCTATACATTAATAATGTATATCCTTTGACTGACAGGGAATGGGCTGGCAGAACAAATGAAAGCACCGTGCGGTAAGAGGAAGAAAGCCTCAGTTTGCCACTGCAAACTTCACAGGCATAAAAATACATTTTGTTCCACTATTAAAGAAGGAGATTTGGGATATAATACTGTCTCCTGCAGCCCTTCCATTTTCTGCGCTTGGCAAAGAGGATAAAACTATCCACAGCTGTAATTGTTCTGTCCAGCGCTCACATGCTCAGGAGAATTAATTGTGATATGCAAAATCCACTCCTCTTAGCTCAAAGCAGCACACTCATGTACAGCAAACATCTTTGACCTGCGAGTCTGAGTCACCAAGGACTCTGTGCTCTGCGTTCTACCACTGCACCCTGCAAAGCCATGCATGGCTGGGGTGGCTCATGGTTCACCTCCAGAGCATTCTTATTTCATCTGGCTTTGTCCTGGTCAGAAAGGCATTGCTGTCTTTCTTTTGATTAAGCCATTTGGAAATGGATCTATGGAGACAAGAGCCACAATCCTACAGGAGCAGCCCCAAACCCCGTGGCTGCAGCGTGGGCAAGACGCACTGGGTGATTCCAGTTGGCAGCACAGGGCTCCTGCTGCCCATGAGGATCCAGAGCCAGTGTCAAGCTTTTGTGGCTGAATTTGTCTGAAGGGTGTAATGTTAATTTGAGTTGGATTTACTGATTTCATTTGGTTCCAGGTTGTTTATTTCTTTTGCAACAGGAATTCAAGACGGACATTATCTGGTGAATTCAATAATATGAGGGAAACAAAGCAAATTCCAGGAACAAATTACCTCAAATTTTGCACACTACAATAACACTGCACTTCTACCATCCTTCCAGCCATTTGATAGTGATTGTTGTAGTTAAAATTATTTCGTAATGTTCCTGTCTAGCTTTTGCCAAAGCCACTCTTCCATATTTGTTAATGGGCTGTTTCTCTGGATGATTTTTGTATTCATATTGTACCTGATATTTTTCATGCCTCCAGAGCAAAGCTAGAAAACTCCTGCATCAGTGATGAAGGCAGCCAGGGAGGGTGAGTCAGCTTTTCACTTCCAATCATAAAATTAAGGCTCAGTAACCAATGAAGATCTGTTAATCAGGGTAAGCACCTTGCCGTTTCCTTGGTCTTGTGCACGTAATTTCTGCTGAGATATCATTCTTACAACAAAACTTATGAAAAGAATTGTGTTTGGATGCTTTACAGCCCTAAGGAATGATGATGCCCGCGCACCTGGGGCACCCTTTTGGCAGAGCAGCTGAGCAGAGCCCTGCACAACTGTGTTTCTTCCCCACCTTGTCCTTGCACATGGTCACTGCTGCCCAAGGCCAGCTCACGGAAATAGCTGCAGCTGTTGAGCCCTGCGAGTAGACTGGGGTTCCCACAAGCAGACAAGCCTGGTGTTGAGACCCGAGAGGATGAGGGAGGAAAGCAAAGTGTGCAGAGCAGGGGTGTGGCTGCCCCAGGTGATATGGGAGGTCCTTGAAGTGAGATGGGCACTGTGAGGACTGACAAAAATAATAGCCTGGCTGGTTAGGCATGCATATGTAACATGATGAGTTCTTTACAACATAAAAAGAACCACCAAATACCAAAAGAATGTGTCATCATCATCATCTGCACTAGTTTCCATATTGACACTTGAAAGCTTTCTTCAGTGGATGAAAAGCAAAGTGCCTGGATCGAGATCTTCTTTTGGCCAACAAGAGAAGATATGTCCTCAAAAGGCACAGCTTCATACCAAGGTGGGGTTCAGGATGCGGGGGAAATGTCTCCTCAAGGTGCTTCAGTCCTGTACAGATTTTGACAATTAGTTTAGAAAAGGCTTTCAGAATGTCAGTGTCCATGAGGGCAGTCCTGCTTCTAAAGTCTGACTGGCTTTTGGACTCAACCCAAGCCCCTGGTTTTCATGTATAGGCCCACAGACTTTATTTAAAAAGAGGTATTTTTCTTGCTAAAGTTTTTTTTAGGACTTTTCTAATCCTGCTCAGCTGTCTGACTGAAGCTTTGGTACCAGCCAAGCTGCTCTTGAGCAGAAGCAGGAGATATTGCAGCTCTGCAATCCCAGTGGCAGTGTGAACCCAGGGCAGGTGGCACAAGCCAGCCACCGATTACCAAAGTGTGCTCAGGCCGCCTTCAGGCCAGGGCTACCTGTTGCTCAGCCATGTGAAATGGTGTCTGGGCATGCAGCCCTTGCCCTGAGGTTTGGGGAGCCTGAAGCTGCCTGGTAGGAGATGGGAAATGGCACAGAAAGTGATGAGGGGAGAAACCAGTGGGGAGAACTGGGACAGTAAATGAGGATAGGGAGTGATTGACCTAGATGAGAGCGGGGAAATGGGGGCAGGTGGAATGACTAGAGACTGACGTGAACAGGGAGTTGAAGGAAATGGGGTCCTGCTGGGGTGGGAGGAGGTGTTGGCACCCCCTGGGAATGTTCCCTCCCAAGCACAAGACAGAGCTCAGGAGTCCTCTGCTGTGAGCAAGCTCTAGTGAAACTGGATGCCCATGGCAACAGGGGGGTGCCAGGACCGCAGGCTGGGGGCTCTGTCCATGTGGCCTGGACCAGAACTCGAGGGTTTGCTGGGTTTGTTGTTAGGTGGTGGAGGGGTTAATTCCACATATGAAACCCTGTGGGAAGGTAGCAACACCAGACACCCACAGCTGGGAAATACCACCTACACAAACCTAAATTCAGGCTCTGGAAACCAGTTACTGTGATACAGTGTCTAATGGCAGTCCCCCAGGAATCCTTCCCCACGATGTGGGGCCAGTCACCCTCCCTGTGCTCTTATGGCAGGAGAAGATGCAATCCCTGCTGCAAGGCCACATGTCCTCTGACTCAAGGGAAGAGACATTCCCATTCTTCCATAATTCATATTTTCTTCATTAGAACCTGATTTAAGTTTGAAATGATGAAAGGATCAGGGTTAATATCCATTCAGGTTGGATTTACTGCTTACTTTCATTTCCCCCAGGACACCATCAGTTTGTAGTCCATCAAGCGAAGAAGGCACAACTCCTCTACAGATGCTGGTGCTTCTCCCTGCCCTGCTCAGCAGCTCAGCAGCACAGCTCCTGCCAGATTAGGTGATGCTTAGTGCCTAAGACAGGTTTATGCCCATGGAGGACTTGAAACGGGAGCATCCCTGAATCACAGACCCCATTTGCTAGTACCTATATTATTGATATAAAAATCAGGAAGGTCACGACTGGTGGATCATAAGCTTTGCCTCCAGCAGGCTGTTATGTAGCTGACCAGCAGCAACTGATCCTGGGGAGCTGTCTGTAAAACATATTTTTTCCAGCAGATGACTAGTGTTGGTTTCTGATGAGCTCCTTGCATATCACTCCAAGACAGAAAAAGCAGACTTGGCTGTAAGATGTGACAAATCTCCAGAGTGTTTGAAAAATCAAACCAGAGGCTTCTGGAGAGTTCTAAGATGCTTGAAAATGAGAGATTGTATTTGGATATTTGAGTTTATGAGTCTATTCATAATTTTGATGCTAGCAGCCCCACTACCTTGGTTTTACATAGTTTGGATGCTTTGTCTGACAATTAGAGGCAGCAAATTAGTGAACTTTTGTTCTGGCCCCTACTAGATCAATGCCAAAATGGTAATGGTGGGACCAAGGGCTGGTGTCTGCTTCAACAGACCCTACAAGAGTGCTCCCAGGTTTTCTGAGCCCAAGAGCCAGAGGTGTAAATCCCACTGACCTTCGCAGGGGCTGTAAGCAAGGTCTGGCCTGTGTGACATGGTGCTTTTCAGGTGAGTCGGGACCAGCCCAGCCTGGCCAGGCACATCTCTGAAACCAGATAGCCCCTGGCACCATCACCCATCCAGCACTGACCACTGCTCACATGTGACTGAGAGCTTGGAGCTGGAGCTGGCGGATTCCTCCCAGCTAAGACAGACATCCTCCTGTCACCGAGCACACAGGCCTGGGCAGGAGAGATGGATGGACCAGCTGGTCCTTCCAAACCAAAAGGGCAGTTTCAGCCTCCTCTGTGAGATGGTAACAGTCCAATAAGGAGGAGTGTGTTTGTGACCAAAAGTTATGGTTTGACACCTCTTTCATTATAACTCTGCTCTTTTACCTAACCAAAGGTGCAGGGGAGGCGACACTCTCTCCAAGGGCTCCCATAGGTTGCACTGCTCCCCATGGTCACCCAAGACCTTCCATGGGAGCTGACTGCTTGCTGTGCTTTGGAGGGGGTAGAGGTTGTGCTCCCTAGACAGTGAAGGGGGAGCAGGGGGACACTGTGCTTGTGGCTGATTCACAAGGTGCCTCAGTTTATTTAATCTGTTCCTGGTTTAATGTTTGCTTTTAGCAATGCTAGATGTATTAGACTCTCAGAAAACTAATTGTCAGAGTGACACAAGACCTTTCTGCTCTTTACTACTAACCAGAGCTAAATAAATAGAGAGTTGCTTTTGTGAGCATTACAACTTTAAGATTTGCCCAAATTCCCCAAGTGTAACTGTAGTGTGGTCAGTGGCATTGCACTTGCTGGTGTTTTGGCATCCTTTTTTGTCTTTTCGTCTTCCCAGGTCAATCCTCTGATGAGAAAACCCTAGTGGTCCCACTTGCTTGGGCAAATGGGACCCATAGCCTGCTCAGGTTCTTCTTTCTCTTCTCTTTTCCTTGCACAGCTCCTGGGCCAGGGATACTTTCTAAGCTGCTCCAGACCTCTCCAGTACTCTACTACCTTTCTTCCTTTGCATCAGTGCCTCGAGTGCCCAAGAAATTGACTTAATTAGGTCGTGCCCAAATTCCTCCTCCTTCCTTCTGAAAACCGTAAGTCCTCACCTGTACAGCTAAAGCACAGAGCCAAATCCACAGGACAAACCCAGTCAGCGTGCTGCCAACCAGAGTCTACAGTAAGACAGAACTTCCCTTCCCTCACTGCCTTCCTTTCGCACCCTCCTTTTGCCTCAGAGCCCTTTTTGCATGGCCTTAACATGGGCTCTGCAAAAACACGACTCTGTGAACCACCATCTGTGGCACACAGCAGCATCTCAGAATAACACATAGCATTTTGTCTGGCCTCCCACAGCGTTCCCGATCTTTGCACAGAGCTGGATGATGTGCAAATGGATGGATGCACACTGCTGGGAGGTAGTGGGATTTGAGTGATTTGCATTGTGGTGGACATGGACTGTATGCTGTAAATAGAGCTTAATTACGCGTATCAGAATCAAAGCAATTAAGAAGTGGAAGCTGAAAGTATCCCTTTATCCTTTGCCTTCACAGAGCTTTCATATAGTGGCATGCTCTGGAGCTTATGGAGCTGTTGTTGATGGAGCATCAGGGCCGGACACCAGGATGCCAATCTCCCTCCTGAGATGGAGAAACCTCACCATCAGTGCTCCTTTTCATGCAGAAAGAGCAAAAACCCACTGAAATCCAGCTTTCATTGATACTCCTGGGTCATGGTGAACTTAGTGTAATACTGGCAGAGCAACCACTAACACATAATGCTGCATGAATAGCTACAAAAAACCAAGGAAGTCAGCAGTGGTTGGCTAGATGTCAAAGTCACACAGCTAGTGTATATCCTGTCTTGCAGCAGCCTGATAAGCAGTAAGGTATTGCAAGACACTTCGAGGTCTGTTTTCTGCAGTTTCTATTAGTCAGTCCTTGCTGTGATTGTCCTGTATGCAGTCTGGGGCTCTTCTGGTAGCTGTGGTTCATGCTCCTGCATGACCAGCTCCTCAGAAAGCAGCTCCTCTGGCTTAATGGGGCTGGGAGGTGCTGGCAGGTGGTTCCATCCTGCTGACAGCTCCTAAGGGCAGTCCTGGGTCAGTTGCTGCCCCCCCAGAACACAAACCCAGGTTCAGGGGAATATGCAAAATATCTTTCCTTGGAAAGCATATTCCTGGGGGAAGTGGGGCAGCAGCAGTTTAATGCACTCTCCCTTAACCTGGAGAAGGAAATGCAGCTTCTGTGGAAAGGGCAGCATTAGTTTGTCACAGTCGCAGTCTGTGACAGGAATCAGGCAGGAATAGCAGTGCTAGGCTGCTGTGTAAGCAGTGCTGAGGCAGAGCATCTCCCACCTCTGCAGCAAGGGAATGGGCTGTGATCCAGCTATTCCATTGGCCAGCTGAGCCTGTGGGTTACTCAGAGCACAGTGGCCCCAGCCCAAAAGCTGACCAGATTACTGTGGAAAGGCAGCGTGAGCCCTCGTTTGCCCCAAACAGGGACCAGGAGCATGCTCAGCAAAGGCAGCTCTGTTGTCCTTGCATGCTGTGCTCAGAGAAGCTGAAAACACATCTGCACGATGTTTGACAGCTGGGGTGTCACTTCTGAAGGCTGCCAGCTGATAACAGCAGCAGAACCCAAATAACCCACGTTTGCTAGAGCTGGGTTTCCACCCCAAGTGCTGCAGAGGTGCTCACTGTTCTGACTCAGGTGGTTTATCACAGGGTCTCTCCTTGATCACTGCGTTTCTGCAGAGAAAGTACCTGCTCCCTTCACTGTCGCATCTCTTTACCTACCATGTCTAATCCATATTTTTCTAACAAGATTATTTTTACATGGCCAAAGGTCTCTGGGTTAGGAAGGCCTGTATATCTATGGTCTACCATAGCAGTTCTTCCTAACCTTACTCACTGGAGCAGCTTGTACAGCATAGCCAGGGTTCAGCAATATTAAGGCCTGTACAAATTTGTTTTGCCACTGAGCTCTCAGCAGTAATTAGTTTTAAAAAATCAAGGGTATATGAGGTGGCCTCATGAGAGCAGAGACAGCTTGGCTTGGGCTATTGCCACTGCTTCTTGCAAACAGCTCCCAAGGACATCTCTGCCAGCAAGGTGCAAGGCCAGGAAACAGGGACTCCTCCAGACCCACTTAGCTGTCAGGTGTCATTACCCTCCTTGCTGGCCAGGACAACATTGCTGACCAGAAGATGCCTCTTCCCCACAGGATAGCTGCATGATGTGCAGGCCATGATGCTGGGACAGCTCTATCTCTCAGAAACTGGTAAGCTGGGTTTTATAACCGGTATTCAGTAAGTTCCTTTACATAAGACGGTGAGGTTGGTCACTCAGGGTCAGGCCACCTGGGTGTGATAGCTGCCTGCAGCAGAGCCCATGTGCTGACTGGAGCAGGGCACACCAGGAGGTACTTGCCCCGACACTCCCAATTTCCCCCTGCTCAAAGCTAAACCGAGGGAATAAAACAAGCCACAGTTGTCTGACAAAATCTTTTTTTTTACCTTGTGCAAATTTCCCCTGAGCTGTGCTGTTGTTATTGTGCAAGAGATAGAGCAAGATACGTATTAACTCTCTAAGGAAGGGATCTAGAAAGGCAAGCAGGAACAGGGCACCCTCATTAACTCCTTTGGCTGGAAGTGGGGCACTCACAGCAGCAGCTTCTGCCTGGGCTAGGGGGGCAATGTGTAGGAGCCACTCAGCGACCAGCTGTGGGTAGTGGGTGGGCAAGAGGATTTGAGGATCATACTGAGACGTCAAGCCACATCCCTGCTGCAATTCTGAAACATGAGGGACCTGAAAGGGCTGTTGCTCAGCTGACAGTCCATCAGGTGCCACAGAGTCCTGGGTCTAAGGCAGAAACAGGCAGGGATGGGTGTTTAAAACCCTTAAGTCACCCCGGTGCTGGAGCACATGGTGTTTTCATGAAGTGCTTGAATAACCTGTTCTTAAAGCTGAGCAAGAATAAAGAGATTTTAATGCAACGTGGCCTCTGTTTCGTGCAGCCCCTCTGTGTCAGTGCCAACTGTTGAGGCAGGACTGAGTGTCCACACTGTTCCCAGAGCAGGCTGAGCTGCAGCAGCTGCTGCAGAACTGCAGAGCTGCACCTGCCATTAACCAGCAATAGCGCTGCTGGCAAAGCATGCTCTGGGCACATGTTATTTAATACTCACTTGGGCTGTATGGCGTGAGGCATTCCTGCTGTTCCCTGAGATACCTCCAACACCCCACGGTCATCTGCCTGTTCTCTTGTGCCCTCATAAAGCAGAAGCCAGGGCTGAAACAAGGCCAGGGAATCATCCAACTTGGTCTGAATTCTCTGTTTCCAACATATGTTACGAATATCCTACGAGCCTTTCCTACCCCTGTTTCACATTGGGATTTGAGAGGATGGTAGTGTTAGAGAGCTGTAGCCAGCTCAGCTCAGAATCTGGAAATCAATATGGGTCAAGTTTTGTTCAAGTCCATTAGCAATTGCTCTGTTGGATGCTGTGATAGAAATAAGGATGTGCACTCTGTGAGTCTCTGCTTTGTTTTGTGCTGGTCTGCTGAGATCAAAGTTATCAGTGCCTGCATTTACTCTTTAGCCTAATAATGGCAAAATGTATGGGGTATTTGATATATTCAGGCCTCAACTTTAGCCTTTGGTGACAGACAGTGCTTCCTGGAGAAGCAGCAGCCTTTGAGCAGCCCAGCATGACACACTCCTGCAGTCTGAGAGGGGATGAAGAGCAGAGCTGGAAGTGCAAGAAAAGCTTTAACAGGAAAAATAATTAAACTATAGCAGAGGTCCTGGTTATTTCCCATGCAATATCTGTCAGGGGTACTGGAGTCATCATGTCTACTTCCTTGAGAAAAAGTCACAGACATTTTGTACACATGGAAACTGCCCATCACAAAGAAACCAGGGGTATCATAAGGGAGTGGAAAAATTACTTTAACACCAGCAGAAAGTAACCGAGCCACATCTCACTTTCTGGTTTGCTGAGCCATTGCAGACGAAGTGATTCATAGGCTGACAAGAGGGGCTTTAATTCCCCACAGACCTGGGAATTGGAGCCCAGGGATGCTCTCATCACTGTCAAGTGGGGTGTGGGTCTCCAGCCAGGGGCACCACAGCATTGGGAGATGCAGGAGCAGGGGAACATCGCCTGAGACATACTGGGCGGAGGCATGACACTTTTGTGTAGGATTTTGTGTCTCTGCCCGGTCTTAGCTATATGTACAAAAACAGTTAAAGAGACTTTTTTTCACAGGTGCCAGGAGAGCATACCACGCTGACACCCCTCAAAATTCATCCCCTAGCTAATATGTTGGGAATTATTTCTTCTACCTGCCATGCTCCTGGGTGCAAAGACAGTACTGCTGGTGGCAGGGCAAGGGGCTGGGGGCGGGGCATAGTCTGGAATTCATAGCATCAGTCCCTGTCAAAAAATTAACCCAAGAGCTTACAGGGCTTGGGCTGCAATGCCTGCACACACTGGGGAAGCCATACATTTGTTTACTGAAAATGTCTCCATAGAAACTCCTTCCCTGGGGTGAAGATGTGGATCTGAGCTGTGGTGGAGTGAGCTTTCTGCCTCCAGCATACCTCTGTGAGTAGCCTCAGCAGCCTCCAAGGCAGAATTGTTTGGCAGGAAATAATTCAGACTAATGTATCCCCCTGCACTCCTGAAATTGTGTGGAATTTAAAATGCTAAGTGAACTAAATCATTCTAAGTGTGCAAGCACTGTAATTATGAAGAGAGGCAAAGTATAAAGCCTGGCTGTTCCAGTGCTTTCCAGCGATAATTCTTAAACCATTTCGTTTCAAAACAGAGAGAGCTAAGGAGTGAAGAAACTGCACTAACAAAGCTGCTCCAGACTTTAAAAGGCACTGCAAATGCTTAGGACCTTCAAAGGACAGAAACAGCTGAAATGGTTGGATTCCTACGCCGTCCTTTGACAAACACAGCGTACCATGCTACTGGGAACGTCCCAGTTGTTGACATGAGTGTGATAAAAGTGCCTTGCCACCTCTTGGCCTGTGATTGACCCAACCAACAAGTAAGATAATACATAAAGCAAAAGAAAATGGAGGAAAAATAAAAAAATATTGTGCCTGAACTGAGAAGTAACTTTTCAAGGGGCTGCACTGGGAAATGGAAGATAAAATGTATAAGAGCAGGAAATTTGGTGAGCAAGGCACAGCCTCTGGTGTCAGAGGGTTTTAGAGGCTCCAACCCCACGATGGGATAATGACAGAGAAGAATACAAAAGCTGAGGGCAGGGGAGGGAGCCAGCTGGCATCCCAGGTATTTAAGAAGCAGTAGGAAAAGGCACCATCCAGTTCTCCTTTGGACTAGCTCCTTTAAAAAGAAAATAAAACAATTATGGCCCTGTATCATGGCTTCTTCCTCCCTGGCGACAGGCAGCGTCCCTGGGACAAGGGACATGTGACCCTCTTTCTTGGATTACACAGCCAGGCACTGCTGCAACACTGTGCCTCTCCACCCTCACCCTTCACAGGGGCCTGCATTTGGGAAACTGCCTTCCTGGTTTAGACCCCTGTATTTCACTGTCTTGGAAGAGAAAATTAGGGAGCTTGTAATGTAAAAGCCCCTAAGAGACCTGCACTCTTACACCAGGCTGCTCTTGCATGATAGCTTTAAAGATGCTACCATGTGGCAGCCCTGAAGTGACCTTTTAATTTTGCCTCCCTCTGTTTAATTACTTTTATATATACTATACATGTATTTAGATATGTATTTATATGGATTATATCTGCTCTGGAGTCTCAGTTCCCATCCTCTCCCCTTCCAATCCTCCTGTGCCTGCCCACCCTGCCCCCACTCCCCAGTGCTCTCTCTGCCTGAACTGGGATTTCACTGTGCTATGCTTGCCTGCAGACCCCCCTGAGGAGCCAGAGCCGCCTAGCAGGAAAGGCACACAAACACAAGTGCTCAGCTAAAAATAAAGCAATAAATAACAATAATAAAATGTATTAACAACAATTTCTGGCCTCGCGTCAGTGCCCAGCATGGATCACAAGCTTGTCTTTCCCGCAGTCTGGAGCAGGAACTGGCTGGGACACAGGTCCTTCCCACAAAACCTGGCAGTCATCTCACAGCAGTGGCAGTGCCCAAGCACTCTCCTTCCACCTCAGCAGTTACCTCCAAGGGTGCCTCCTGCCTACATGTCGCTGCTGGCAAGCTGGGAGCAGAAGGGAAGGGAGGAGGGTGAGAGCCATGGAGAGCCTTGTCCCTGCACCCCCTGAGTAGCTCCACCACCCTTGTTGCCACCATCCCCCCGCAGAGTCACCTGGGCCCCAAATGCCCCTTGCCCAAGGGGGCAGCAGCCCCCCACTGATGTGTCCATGTGGAGATGCCAGACAGATTCACAGATTCACAGATTCACAGAATACTATGAGTTGGAAGGGACCCACAAGGATCATCTAGTCCAACTCACCATCTAACACCCGTACAGAGACCGAAAGCACATCCCAGAGCGGTAACACAAACCTAGTTCCCACACAGTCTAGCAGGCCACTCCGAGCCAGAAGGGACCCAGGATCATCCAACCCTACACCCCCCAGCTAGACCATGTCACTAAGCTCCTCGTCCAGTCTTCTCTTAAACACCTCCAGGGACGGCGACTCCACCACCTCCCCGGGCAGACCATTCCAATGTGCAATCACTCTCTCTGTGAAAAACCGCTTCCTAACATTAAGTTTAAACCTCCCCTGGCGTAGCTTGAGGCTGTGCCCTCTCGTTCTGGTGTCGTCAGCCTGAAAGAAGGAGCAGAGGGTGGGAGACAGCTCAAGTGACACACCCTCCACCAATGTCAAGTCACTCCTTGCCCCCTCCTGGTTCTGGAAGCATCACTGACACAGTGGGGCACTGGGCCCTGCCATACCTCAGGCACCAATGACTAAGGTGGGTTTGGCAGGATACGGATTTCGGACCATGGCAGGTGCCACTGTGAACCACTCAGTGACTGTAGCACAGACACTGGCCCTCATGTTTGGCCCCATGTCCCTGGCAGCTGCCTGCTTGAGGCAGGGGAGATGGATGTGGCTGGTTCCTCTTGGTTCTGCTGCTTCTGGCTTTCGGCTTTCACCCTGACCAACATGGGCCTGCAGGGCAGAAGTTAAACCCAGCCAGGCATCATTTTCCCCTTCTGCAGGTTGTATACCACTAGGCTGTCCAAGGCATCTCCCTGGTGATGTCCAGGTGTGAATCTCTGCGCCCACAGGAGATGCCACACCTGCTCCCCCAGCTTTCCCGTGGGTGTTGCTAGAGCCACTCCTGGCAAAGCTGCCACTGGGGACAAGTTTTCCCTCTTCATGAGCCACATGGATGTTGACAGCATTACACACACTCTGTATTGCAAATACATGTATTTGTGGGCTCAGCCTCCCTCTCATCAGGTGCTAGCAAGGTTTTTGTGTACAGCCACAGTGCCTTGTGTGGCGGATGGTGCTGGGTTAGATTTGGACCTTTCCTGTTCTTCTGGTTTGTCTCTCAAATGTGCTAACTCATGTATGGCTTGGCTGTGCTTATTGTAGGAGCTCCCTTTCAAAACACACCTGCCTGGGTATTGGCTGCGAGCTGCAGCTTTGCCTAAAATGGAGAGCAAAGGCCTTCTGGTAGTCCTGAAAATAACTACTCCTTGGCTGTTGAGACACTTGGAAAACATTGATTTTAATTTCTGCTAAAATAAACAGGGGTTTGTGTACTTTGTGATTTCCTTGCCAGTGTCATGGGTGGGCCACCAGCACTGTGCCCAGCTCTGGGGCCAGGGCAATCAGTGCATGGCACTGATTCCCACTGCTGGCAAATGGTGCATGGGCAGACTACAAAACTGTAGGTCCTACAGAAACACACTGTGATCTCTTGGTTTGGAGTTCAATACATGTCTTAGGGGATTAAGACTCTTCTTTCTCTTTTCTCTTTAAAAAGGAAAGAAAACATCCTTCTGTAGCAGTCTGCTTGAAGTATGGCTGAACAATCCTCCAACACAGCCTTGCTTTGCTGCCTGATAGAAAACACCTAGAGCACATGGTAAAGCTGACCTGTCCACGGCAGTACAGTGGCTACCATTCACTTGGCTTTATCATCAAATGCAGTAACACTTAGCCTGGCACTGGGGAAAGGTGGAGAGGAGGCACTGGGCTGTGGCCAAGTTGGAGCACAGTGGGTAGGAAAGCCCCAGGGCACCAGGCTGTTGGGCAGCTGCATCATGCTGAAGGCTGCACTGTAAGGAAGAGAAATCCCCAAGCAGGTGTAAAACAGCTGATATCTCATGTCATGCCAACAGACACTGTGCTGTCCCCTCAGATACCCAGTGCAACCTTTCCCATGTCACCTTAAATGTCTGCTTGCTTATTTCTCAGCTGATTATGCTGCTCCATGGATTCATCAGATTCTTGTGGTAGAGTCCTCATTTTTCTCTGACTGCTGCTCCTACTGACTTGGAGAAGGGCTTAATCAGTCTCGGGGTCCTCATCTGTCCCAGAGCCGCTACATATTACCGTTAGCAATAGATACTTAAATTGAGGCAACTATCACAGGCATCAGTCTTGTAAACAGCACGTAAACATAGCATTCCCCCATCTAGCAAGCAATGAGGATATTTGAACTATACATTTTATTCTTTCAGCGCAAATTAAACTGCTGTAAACTGATGGGTGCCCTCCAGGACCTGGGAACCCCTGTGGATGGCCCATACCTGTCCTGCCCTGAGGCTGTCCTTTGTTTTTTATTGTGTTTACTGCTTGAATACTGATGGTTAAATGTATGAGAACTTTGGCTCCTGAAGGGTGCTATTTAAACAGGCACAGCCATTGATATGCAAGATTCAGGTGCCGATTCTTGGGAGTTCTAAGACCCCTTGAAAATGCTTTAAATAGGCCACCCCTCGCCATCCTGTTTCCCTCCTTGTGCCCTCTAGTAATGATGTTTTGTATAAATACCAGCTCATACTCTGTGTCTCTGCTGAGCTGGCAGAAACAAAGGGCAGGTCGTGTGCAGGTTCCTGAAAAGCCAGAGCTCCTGTTCATTGAAATTCATACCACCAGACTCACTCTGAAATGCTAATACCTGTGCTACAGTTCGGGGTGGGGACCCAAGTACCCAGGGCCTCAAGACGGCTGGGTGATCTCCCAAGCCCATCCCCTCTCCTTTCTTCCATCCACTTCTCATCTGAATGTCCCATTTCAGCTCCTGCCACTGCAGCTCACATTCATTTCAGGATAAGCATCTATTCGTTATCATTCGTTCCAGGTTCCTCACTCTGGCAGGGAGGACAAACAACTTCTGCATCAAAAGATAGCTTGCTGATGGGGTCACATGCCTTAAAAACAACTTTTCTTCTGTGAAAGGAACCAGAAATTCATCTGAGGCTGCTTGACTTTGATTGCCTAAGTCACCTCCACTTGAAAAACAAGCAAATATGCCTATTTAAAAGGACATGTTTCCTAAAGACATTCATAAAGCATCCTGTAGCTGGATAAAGCAAGGTACTGATGCTCCAGGGCCCTAGGAAGTCTCTCTGCTCATTCTACTTGTGTTATAATCAGTCCACTCAAGTATTAGAAGTTTTGCAGGCTGAGTACCAAGATAAGTGGAGCTCCTGATTGTGTGTGGAGGTGAACTTCAGACACATGCCAAGCACTATCTCCATGGGAATTCTGCAAACTGCACAGCAACAGTCTCTACCTCCCACATGAGAGCCAGCCCATTCCCCCAAATGCTTCCTGCGTTGTCACAGCCTCACAAACCAGGCAGGAGAATGCCAAAGAGTGCTGCAGGCTGCCCATACTGGGCAACACAACATGCCTTGAGAGAGCCCTAATGTGCAGAGCCATAAAGTATTACTGTGAAAAGAATCTGCTGGTCCCAAACTTGTGCTTGAACTTAATCAAAGCCAAACCTGATGCACAGGGCTGCATTAGCCAGCTTGTGCAGACTAAATATATCTCATCACACTGCAGCTCCACAGGAATAAGTCAGGGGGCAATTTTATTTACTCCTACACAGGTGAAGTCAGAAGGACCTGCAGTAAGAGCACCTGATTTTCTCCCACTTAAATAAAACCAGCCTGGTATGGTCCCATAGCTTGAGCATTAGAATATTTCAATGTTCAGAGGTTTCTTCTGTTCATGGGAAAAACCAAGGTGCAGAGTTGGGGTAACTGGCACAGCACTGTTTGCAGCAGCTGCTGGCCCCGCTCCATCCTTGGCACCCACAGGAGAGAGCTGCTTCCCTTGGCAGCACTGAGCAACAGCCTCTGTGCCCCAGCTCCCTCAGCTCCTCGGGACCACTGTTCCTGCCTGCTTGTCATCTCCTTTGCCTTGCTTTTCCTGTGACAGTATCTCCTGCTTTCCCAATGGCATCCAATACATTCCCAACGTATGTGAGGAAATCCCATTGCTTTATCTATGTTAGTCTGCCTCTTGAGAAAGGCTTTAGTACCACAGAATCATAGAATAGTTTGGGTTGGGAAGTCATCTAATCAAACCCCCCCCCCCAATGAGCAGGGACATTTTGCTGTATGATACTGTATTTTATTGATGCCCATCTTAGCTGACTAAAGCTGACTAAAGGTGTCTTGTACAACTGCTGGCTGCAACACCAGCAGGGATGGTTCTGGTGCAAACATGGACCAAAGTCCTTATCCAGGTACAGCCAGGTCTTTGATCCCAGCAGTGATTTTGCCCAAATTCATTGCTTCATTGATCTTTCCCAGTGAAGCTCTTCAGGTATTTCACATTGGCATAAACCAAAAGTGAAAACACATGTAAAACTCCAGTGTTGAGACTGAGGAGAAAATGGAACTGAGAAGGAAAGTGCAAAAGAGAGCAGACAGTAATAAGTGCAGGCAGCTGTTGTCATGATGGATCCCACATGCCTGTAATGAGAGGTCTTCAGGTCCTTGCCTGCTCATGCTTTTATATAATGGTGGAGACAAGAGGAGGCTGAGCTTGAGAAAATCTGGAGGAGGGATGTTTTCCACTCCTGATCTACCTGGAAACATGGACAAAATTCCTTCTTATTCAAACAATGGCAACTAACTTCACCCCAGTGTGATTATAGAAAACTGTATCTCACCCTATGCCAAGGCCAGGCTAGCACAGTGTACTCCACAGCCTCTGGCTACTGACCCAGACGCTCCAGCATCCTGGAAAGCCACATTGTGGAAAGCTGACACAATGTCTGGAGAGATGTGTCAGACTCTGGGATGGAACTGTCATACTTAGCTTCACTATTTTCAAGATGGTTGCTGCAAGTAGAATACTTGTGCTTGTGGCTGACCACCATCCAACAGCTCTGGGGCACGTTGAAGGGGGCACAGGGCCATTAAAGCAAGATTGCTAATTACAGATGTGGTTAATGCCATGACCTCTTGAGTTACTCATTTTAAACAACCACTGAGTACAAAAATTGCAGCTCTGGCTATGAGAGACCCACAAAGCCATAGGCATCTCCTGTGAGAATCAGCTGTGTAACTCAGAAAAGGTGATTTTAAAGTGGCACAGTCAATCCATGAACCTTAAAGCTCTGTATCATTCTATAAACAGCTTCTGAGAGAGACCAGGCCTGTGTCCTTTTCAAGACCTTCCACTTGCTCTTGAGGCTCATTTAAAGAAAAAAAAAAGTATGGGAAAACACCTTATGGTTGCAAAGGTACCTTTAAATACAAGGTGAACTATCACAGGGGCGCACACATGGTGAGTATCAGCTTGTGTACAAGTGACCTGACCAGTTCCCTTCATGCTGGTCAACACTCTGTCCCTGATTAATTAATTTTCCACCCTATTAGGGGGTAAGGAGGACAAGTGTTTTAACCTTGCCGTAAGTGGTATTTTGTTTCTCTCCTACAGCTTGATAGAGCTTGAGTCAACCTGTGTCCAAGTCTGACTGTGGTGCTGGGGAATAGGATGCTGGTGGCAGGAGCAGGAGCTGGTGCCTGGAAAGCCCAGCCCAGTGGCCACCCCAAAACACCCAGAGCTGGGACTGCCCTGCGGGGTGACGGGAGCTGAGCTGCTGCAGTGACCTGTGTCATGTTAACAGTCACACTTAAGGCTCTGGTTGGCAGCTGTGAGGAATAAAATCACTTAATTTTACAGTGAAAGCTCCTTTACTGGTGCCATCAGGAGGTGGGTCAGCACTGCTGCACACACACATGCATACACGCACATGTACTTACCATCACTCTTCTCTTTTTTGCAGTGTTACCCCACCTGTACATATAAGAAGAGCTGCATGGTACGTTTACCTAACCTCCAAGCAAGCTAACCTGAGCCCCTGACGTGTTAACCATAGCCTGACAACTCTTTTGAGGTTAATTCCGTCCCTTATTTCTCCATAGTCCTAATGAGTTTTGTTTCACATATTAAAAAAATCAGGATATTTTCTTCTTAAACTGCAGATCTTGGATACAGTAACTCTATCCTTATTTTCTTCTTTAGCCTTATTTTCTTCTTTAGCCTGTAACACTTCTGCAACTTAATGCTTGCAGCTTTTTTTCTCCCTTTCTGTTCCATAGTGACTCATCTAGGCAGGTATTTTCTAACCATCCTATGCAGCCTCCTAAGAGACGATGTTCTTTCCAGGTATCAGCTGAAAAGTGCAACTGCTCAGAATAGAGCAGAAATGGAAAGGCAATATGTCAGTCTGGAATGAGTAATTCAGTTCTTTGCAAAGCAGGGGTTGTTTTTGTTACAAGAATAAAAGGGAGAAAAGATCTTAAAGGCAAGATACCTTCACAGCAAATTATAATTCTTCCATTTAATTCACTCCTCAGATGGAGTCTCCCTCTTAGTCTCCAAAACTCTACAGTGGTAAAACAATAAGTATCCTTAACTCCTGTGTCATTCTGCCTGCCCTTAACACACCAGGTATATTATTTTAAAGAGACAGGTTCTTCCTGGCAACTGAAAAAAAAATTAGAAAATTTGAAATGTCATTTCTACATGGTTAAGACCACATATACAGTTGTCTCCACACAGATGAAGAGTGAAACCTCCTGGTTTTACACATCACATCAAAGGAGGGTCCCAAATGCTGTTTTCTGGTGTCCACTTCCCAGCATGAGTGCTGCCTGTCTGTGCCACCCACAGCAGCAGCCATAGGGAGGCCTCATGTGGACTTCATCTTGTGTTTGAAGCTTTTATTCTGTGGGATGACATAATCCAGAGTAGCCCAATTCCAATTATTTCACAGTGCATGCTAGCACAGAACAGGAAGACCAGGCTAGCCTCAAGTCCAGATTTGCTTGTCTCTGTTCAAGTAGAATTCAAAACTACTACGTACTAAGCCATGAGATTTTTTTGCATGCATAAATTCTGATGGTGAACAACCACCAGTGCTGAGGTCCTAGCCAAAGAGCTGAGTTCACACTCCTGATTTATGGCACGGAAATCAAGATCACTTATGTGATGAAAGCACTTGTATAATTTGCCTGTCCATGCAGTGCTATCATGCTGGGTTTTTTTCTTTACCCTGGAGAAAGATTGTAAAGGCTCCCCAAGTAGAGAAAACTACATCTCTTATTTCCTGACGGCATACAAAGTGAAGGAGATTTTTTCTCATAGGTTTTAAATTACAGTGTCCAAACCCTGAATTAATACTATGCGAGGATGTTCCCAGTGTGGTAAAGGAAGGCCTCGCAAAGGGGGTAATCCTGCCTCACCTAACCATCTTGGTGGAGTTCAACACATTTGCTCTGAAGGTGCCTGACAGCTGGGTCCAGTCCATGCAGTTGTGGTCTGTCTTAAATACCAGGCAAGTTTCCTGCCTCATTCACCATCCTAATGAACTTCATGCTTTCTGGGAAAATTTACTTCAGCTCCCTGAAGATGCAGGGGAGCTGTGAAAAACCTGAATAAGGTTCTTACATTCTTCAGAGCTCTGAAGAGAGGGAAGATTTCCAGCTCCCTGACTAGCAATTCCCTTGCTGAGATGATATTTGGCACTTTCTCCTCCTCTTTCTTATGAGAGGCACCAAGGAGGAACCAGCCTGCTTCTGCTCGTGCATCAGAGGTAAGTTCACACACACACACATGCACACTTGCATGTTCAGCCATGGCTTCCCTTCCCCCATCTCCTCCTGGCACCTTCCCTCTATGAGGCAAGCGAATAAAATACACGACTGCTGCAACTGCAGCCAAAATAAGGCAAGAACAAGGAGAGGGAAGGAGCAACAAGAACAGAGGCAACAAAGGCACAGCAAATCTATGAAATCGGGCCAGCTGAGGGAATGGAGTGGGACCAACCTGGCTAGGTTAGTAATTTTGGCTCCCAGGGCAGCAGTGGGCTCATGCTGGGAGCTCAGTAAACAGGGCAGAGGGAGATAATAACCTTACCATGGAATTGCACAGTCCTGAGAGGGACTTTGGGTTTGCCATGCCCAGCCACCACCACCACACTTCCCATTTTGGCCATATTACCCCAAAGCCACTCCACCAGTGATGCTTTCTGTGCAGCTCCTTGTTACTTAGCCCTGTGGTCACCTCCTTGCCACAGCCCAGCTCTGTCAGGTGGCCTGCTGGGTCATTGTGGCTTCCACATTCTCATGGCTAGCACCCATCAACCTGTGCTATTCCCACCCAGGTAGAGAAACCAATTAGCTTGAATCGGACCACAGGCTTCAGTAAGCCTCAGGCTCTCTGCATGGGTACAGTTCACTCAACTATGGGTTGTGGCAGCTCTTTTGGGTCATAAGAAATCCACCTCCACTTCTTTCACAGGCAGGTCTGATCAAGAAAATAAGAAAGACAAATTTGGAAGGGACCTCAAGAGATCTTCTGTCCAGTCACCTGTTAGCCACTAAGTCTAAGTCTTTAAGGTCCTTTCCATTCAAACCATTCTATGATTCTATGATTGAGAAGCTCCTTGATTAGGGAAGCAGTCCTCCTGAAACTCTTGATCTGCCTGCCTATGCCAGACGTTTCTCAGCTCTCAGTGTTTTCTTTAAAAGTTAGCCAGATTCTTGGCACCTTTTTCTGACTGGCTTCCAAGTCATTCCCTAAACAAGACCAAATCTGCTCTCTTGAAGTAGAGCCCCGAATCTGCAGCTTGTCTACCCAGTTTTCCTCCAGGGCTTGCACACAATCACTTCAGGATGAGGAAGTGGCCCCATGGTCTCAGCTGTCAGCTCACACACCATTAAACATTTTCTTTCATATTTTCATTGCTCATGTAGTTTAGATGCAGACCTGCATTCATTTTTGGCATTTCAGGGCTAGGAAAAGTGGTGCCTTTCTGGACACACCTCAATGCACACTCACAAGCGGCTGTGTCGCTTTACCTCATCTATGTAACAAACAGAGACCAAGCAACCAGGGGTAAAACACTCGTAACTCCCACAGAATGTTAAAGGTTGAGCAAGTACTACAAAGGGTTTGAAAAAAGGTGCTTCAATGCTTCTCACCAGGGTACATGGCGGGGCCAGGGCCTGGGTACAACAGCAGTTCTGCTCTCCCCATAGTTTGAAAGGAAATAAAGCCAGAGCATATTTTTCTCACTGGAATGCTCTACCCCAGGAGGAAAAAGCATTTACTTTACAGCAATTATAATGTGGCCACTTTTGCACTTTTTCTACCTGGTTGTCACATCCAGTCCTCAAGAACCTCACTCTGCTGGTTTCTGCTGTCAGAGGACTCGTGCTGCCAGAAGCTGCTGAATGTTAGTCTGTCTCAGAATCCAGGGCCTGCATGGTCTGCTCTGGCTTCCCATGGATTCAGCCCAGCTTGTCCTTCCTTAGCCTTCTCCTCGCAAAGAAGGACACCATAGTGACTGTGTGTACAACTCCAGTACCCTCCCATAGGGCTGCATCATCTTTGCTGCCTTCCCTGCCAGGGATCACTCTTGATGGACCTGCTTTTATGCCAGAGTAAATGTGGACTGTAATTAACCTATTTTCTATTACGTAAGTAGATACACTCATGAACAAGAAGTAAGTTGCATTTTATCCAGATATAAGAACTTGGCCTCAAACTGCTCTTGCAGATCTCCAGAGCTTTTGGTGGTGCTACATTCCACAAGGCAGCTCTTGTCCCTGGCTTGCAACACGCTGCTGTTGGAGATCCAGGCCTCACTTAGAAACCCAACTCTGGAAGCTTATGCAATCAATTGGCCTAAATGTCTACCGCCACTTGCTAAGGCAAGCCCTGAGGGGCTGCAGCTGACAACCTTTCACCCTGGAGACTAATAGTTGGGGACAGCATGTATGGAAGCCCATGAGACTTCCCCATGGACATCCAGTACGGCATAAATGAAAAGAGAGAGGTGATGAGAGGTGTCAGAAAGACAAGTGGCCTTCTGCCTCACTGGGAGATTGGCATTGCCCAGGGCAAGGGGAGGTAGCTTTTTCTGAGAAACCATCCAAATGGTGACCAACAGGCTGGCCCCACAAACCTGTCTTGAGGAGGGGAGGTAGGTGCCTGAGCACCAGGCACAGCTGTGTCCATTTTTCTTTTCATACTTTTTAAACCAGTAGGTCCTTGCTTTCACCGTGTAAAATAAGAGGTGGGAGCACTGATTCCCTCTTCACTAGAAGAAATGATAGCCCACTCAGCAAGGGGCTCTTGTAGGAACTGGGGATTCAAATCTTCTCCAAGAGGGGCTTGCACCCTGTTGGAAAAGGATTGGAGGGGCACCCCTTCCGTTCTGAAAGGCATAGTACCTCCTCTTGTCTAGGTTTTGACACCTCCTCTTGTATGAAAGGTTTTGACACCTAACTTCAAGGGGAAGAAGGAGATAAGAGCATTGAATCATGAGTGCAAGTTCATATCTTCTGCAAATCTTGATGATGGACAGGATCCAGGCCCAAGAGCTGTCTCATATTTCCTTATAACCACGCTTGTACTACGGGTCCTGTCAGGGGGACCCTCCTTCCCTGCATGCCTCCAGGTGGTCTATACTGCATATGTTAGAGAGTCCTATAAGGGCAGAGCACTCAGCCTTGGCTGCAGCTGATGTTGAAGCTCTGTGGGCTGGCACCAAGGCTCTCCACTGCTTCCAAGCCAGAGGTACAGGCAGCGTAAAGGAGCTGGTGGTACCTTCACTTAAGTGAGCACAGTCTGATTCCAGCAAGGCAAAGTAAATGCTGTTCCACTTGGCCTGCTGAGGTCTCTTCCCTTTGCCCCACACAACCCCTATACAACTCCACACAACCCCACACAACCCTACGTAATACATGCCCACTCAGAAGGTTGGTGCTCCAAGTTGGGCCCTACAAAGGCAATCGCTTGGTGCAGGAGCTGCCAGCATAAAAAAAGGTGAGCAGGAAAACCAGAGAATTGTACAGAAGCACCTTAAGTTCAGCATGTGGGATTTCAGTTTTTCCACCCATCTCCAAACTGGGAGCAGGGTGCTCATAACATTAAGTGCCTCATCCACATTCCCCTGTTTTCTTTGACAGTGAGATATGAGCATGATGATTGTCACCAATACTTGCTCACTATGCTGGAGTTATGGGACTCTGTTTTCTGTACAGGACATCAGCTTAGACCAGCTCAGTTGATTTCTTAGGAAAAGTGCCACATCCTATTTGCAGCTGAGCCTGCACCAGCTCCTCAAGGCCTTGACCTGGGGTTCTGGATTGCTGCCAGGCCTGCAAGGACCCCATTTTCTCCTCCTTTGGAGGCAGCCTTTTCAGGCCCACTGACCACATGGAGACTGAAATGTCACCATTTATTCTCTGTTAATCCTGATATTTGTACTGAATTTCAGTTGAATGATCATCAGTCCTTGGGGAGTTCCACTCGCACAGCTGAGCTCACTCCCAAGTTAAGCTGTAGTACTGCTCAGATGCAAGAACGGACTTTTGTCCCTTGGCTCTCAGCAAGGTTTCTGGAAACCTTGTAGTTTTCATTCCTGTCTTTACTGCACAACATTCAATTAATGATCTGCAGTCAAGTTTCTCAAGCACCCAGCATTTACCAGTAAAGCTTAGTCTTCAAGGCACACAGGTCTTGCTACTGCCTCGTGATGATGGGACGGGTTTTACTAGGAGATTTTAGAGAGATTTTTTTTTCTGCCAACCAGAGAATTGCTATCTTAAAGTAGTCTGACTCTCAGCTCTCTGTTTTCTCTCTGATTGATCCTATACATAAAGATGCACACGTCACATTCAGAATATGAAATAATAATGAGTCAAAAATACAAGTTCAGATTTCATTGGTTTGAATGCTACTCTCAGGCTTTCCTGAATATAATTGTTATTTGTAAGTGTTCTCAAACGCTTTAAAAAATATTTTTATGCTGTGGGTTGTCTGCAAATGTTCATTTTGACAAGTTGCTGTCTGTTACTGGTAATGGACTCATCACACAGTGTATCTTATGTTCCCTAACTGCATGAGAAGCTTGTAAAAGAGAAGAATAGCAAGTGACAGGTACTAGCATGATTTCTGGTTATTTTTTATAGTTCCTGATTTCATGGGCTCTGAAAGCTTTACAAACATGTATCATGAGAATATATTAGGAATGAGAAGTTTATTGGAAAATATGCCAGCACTGCCGGCTTTCGTAGAAAATGAAAGACTTAATGATGAATCAGGCATCTTCCCTTCACACAATAGCATTCAGTTATTGAGATGTACAAGGAAAGGTTTATAGGAAATAATTGATAGGACACAGCAAGGTTTGGTATGTGAAAGACTTGCCTAAGAACTCCTGGCACATCAAAGTAAATGTTTCACAGATGTTTCATTGTTACTTAAACACAGGGGAGAAAAAAGGGAAATATCCTTAGAGCTCAAAACAACAACTTAGCAGCCCAGTCACCAATAATTTTTTGCCCTTTTAAGATGTTCTCCATGCCACTGTCTTACCACACTAATGAGTTCAACAGAGTTCAAGCTAGAACAACAATCACACAGAAGCACCTTGTTCTCAGGAACTTCTACCTAATGTGTACGCAGCAAGCACCTGGTGTCCCAATCAATTCTGGCACAGAACTGCAATAATTAACCATCTAATTCCTGGATTACAGCTCAGTGCAATTTACTGGTCTGACAAACCTATGCCATCCATCAATCAAACTAGCTATTTAAATTAACTGAAAGAGTTGTAGTTAATAGAATTTTAACTGTTTTTTTAAAAATATACAGTCGGCCCACTTCCACTTCATGCCCCCCATATTGCAGCTTCACATCTTAGCAGCATGATTTTTCAGCAATTAGGGAAACCCCTTTTCGCAACTGCACAAGCATGACCTGGCATGCATGAATAGTCAATTAAGCAGTCATGAATATGCAAATCAACCTGCACAGCTGCTGTGGCGGCTCCACCAGTTCCACCTTCCCGGGCACAGTCGCAGCAGCTCTGCTGTGTCCTCACCCCCTTGGGCACAGCCACCGCAGCTCCGCCGCTTCCCCACTCCCTCAGCCCAGCCGCGGCGGCAATCAGTACACAGCAACACAGTGCCGAAACAGCGCCAGGGAGTTGTCTGAGGGTGTGGGGCAAATTTGCATATTAATGAGCTGCCATTCTACATGGAAGGCGGGCTTCGCAGGACACAAATAAGACTGTGGTACTGTGGTATAGGAGACCTGACTGTACTTCTGAATAAAACTCATGATTAAAACATCAATGTTTAGCTGAAAGGATTGTAATTTGTTCTGGTTTCCTTAAATCTCTAATTTTCTGAATCCTTAAATCAGTTCCAAAGAGAGACTGCAATATGGGGTTCGTGACTTTGGTAGCACTCTTTAGCCACAAGAAATTTGGCTTGGTAGGTTATTCCCCCAGAGTGTCCTTTGCAGACTCTGTTCTTCTCTGCTCAAGACTTCATATTCTAAGCTCTCAGAATTATGTAAATGGATTTTGAAGCTGAAACATGACCTTAAAGTCAACACATGAATGTATCCAAACTGAGAGAAGGATGCTGAAGGAAAATATCCATTTCCGGCCCCTTTTCCTTAAAGCTTCTTGGAAAGAAAAAAGGCCTCCTTCAAAGGCTTTGGACTGTGGCATCAGCACAGTCATGTAAACCTCTGGTTGGTATCAGTTGGTCCAAAAGTTATAATGTTATACCACAACATATGTGATAGTAACAGATTTGGCCTGAATTAGGGGATCAGAATAAGAACACTATTACCACAGTTAAAGTTGAAAGACCATGACCATATATTATCCACACCAAATAAGAAGTGTTCTTCCTATCATCCATGCAATTCAGTTTCCTGGAACTCAAACTTTATACCTTTTGGTGATTTATGGAAGATGAAGGTCAGGTAAGAATATCCACAGATTCAAAAAAGGTATTAAAATAAGTTTGTGACCATAGAGGTGAAGAGTTTTACAGGACCTAAGACAAGCTGTCTGAGGAGCAACTTAAGGCACAGGAAATGCAATGCTGATAAATGCAGGAAAATATCTGCGAAAAGGAAAAAACATCTACACATTGCAGAGTCCTAAATGAACCCATTGACTCTGTAAAGGTATGTGGGCATAATGCTAGCTTTAGGCAGGGGCACATGAAGGAGCACATAAATGAAGTGGGAAAGTCTGCATACAAACAGGACATGGTTCACATACAAAATCTCCCCGGCCAGCCCACTGAACATGATGGGAACCAAGATGAAGAGATCACCATGGGCCCAGCAACGAAACCTCCCTCCCTTCCTCTGCTTGCAGACATCAGCAATTTATAAAGGACTTATGAGGCTCCAGTAAAGGACAGGTCTCTGGTATAAATGCATTCCTTTCAAGAAACACTTCCACAGGCAGCTCTCAAAGATGAACAGCACAGGCTTAGAGAAGTGAAGAGATTCAAATTTGTATATAAAATGTGAACAGAAGTCAAATGAAAAAAGACATTCCCTGAGGAACTATTTCAGCCTCAGTACTATCATTTAATTCAAATCTCACTAATCACTATGCCAACCATCCAGATCTAAAGGCAGAATTACCCATTTCTAATGGGGGATAGTAACTGAGGGACTGCAAGTGTCATGCTCTCTCTGCAAAAGACAGACAGAAAGGCCTGAAAAGTACAAAATTTAAGGTGGTTCTGGACCTCATTCCAGCAAGTAGTGCTACCTTTATTTCCCTGTATATTCAACGGGGAAGGAAAAAATATTATTCCTCCCTTGTCACCACTGCAGACAAGGTGGAGTCAAATACCCATCACCCCAGGTGAAACCCACCTAAGCCCAACCACGGAGAAGCTGGCTGGCTGCTGTGTGTTGACTGTCTCCTGTCTCCTCTGCAATCAATGGAGAGAGATCAAGTACTTTGTGGATGACTCACTACCTCCTAAGAGAGGTGTCTAGAGTAGGTGGGATGACTCATCCCTGGGGTGGTCCTCTCCATGGATGTTCACAAGATCCTAGATCATAACATGAATTGCATGCTTGCCTTTAAGTCCTGTCTCTCATGACATTACTTTCCCTGTTATCTCACACACAGTTAGGACCTTGTCTGGGATTTGGTGCATTTAGTTGAGGCCTTTTGTATGCAAGAGGCTAGTGCCCTAAAATGGTTTTCACAACTTTAGACATTTTGTCCTTTGATTAAATTATATCTTAGGCCTTTTCTTTCATGTGGTGGCAGTATCATAAAGGTCAGTGTGAGAGTAAGGCCCAGACTCCAGCAGGTGACAGTGGAGGCAGCTTACACTGGTCATCATGTTCTAACCAGCAGTGCACAATATTTTGTGGCAGAGTTGGTAAAACATATGGGACATTGAACATAGAACATTTTAACATTCTCTCCTGCATCTGCCATCTTCTCCATGAATCTACAGCATCATTAGTGGACAAGCTGAGGAGTGGACTGTCAGAAAGCCTGTAGTCTTATTTAAGAGCTTGTTATGTAAAGACTAATACTGAATCATACTAATACTGGATGTTCTAGCAGAGTCTTAAGCGGCCAACACAGAGGGGTATAAAAGTTCTACAGGTAGGATGGGCTCATTAGCCTCTCGGCAGCCATCCTAGGAGAAGGACAACTCTAATTTCAAACCCGAGCAGATGGAGCTCTATCAGCCCTGTAAGGAGATCCTTATAAGAGAACGATACTCTAAACCTGCATCCTCTGGACTTTGCTGTCACCGTCCAAGCTCACTAGGCCCTGACAGATGAAGCCTAGGATTAAAGGGTGGGGCCAGTTCTATGCACTCTGAGCCTCACCTAAAACAATCCATTGTGCAGGCTCGAAGGATACACCCACATTTATAAAGTCCTGTAGCGACAGGCGAGGGACGAAACGGCAGGTGATAAGGTGCACTGGAAGCTGCAGATCCAACCCTGCATGCAGGTGGTTCAGGACATTGGTCATTCGAGACTGACCCTGGAGATGATAGTCTTGCTCAGCAACATCCTGAATGACCAAGCAGCCTTTTTCAAGGAGAGGACTGCCTGCCGCACATGGAGAGGGGCCTGGCAAAGGTGGCCTAACATGCACTTATCTATAACTCTGCTACCTCCTTTGAAAGCTCACATAGAATCAGTCTTGAGGAGAAAAGACAATGCAGAAAGAACCATGCCTCGTTAATGCTGCCTAAGGAGATTTTCTGCTGTGCCTTTTGCACCCGGACTTGTCTATCCCACATTGGCCTTTTTAGTTACCAGTGCATTTGTATTAAGTGTCAGTAGAGCCCTTCCTGTATCTTCGTTTGCGAAGCCTAGCCATGATGATGATGATGAATACTGAATAAATTAGGATAGCTTAATAAGTAGCCATAGTGTAAGGACTTTGTTTTTCCTGTAGTAGAATCAAGGAAAAAGTTCTTATGTTAGGTCAGATGCAGAGGGAAGACCAGTAATTATCTGGAACCTGCAGCAACTCGATATGTCTGGGCACCTACCAGGCAGATGTCTTCTCTCTGCTTGGAGACTGGCAGAACTGCCTGCACAGGACCCAGAAAACAAAAAGCAGGACTCCAAAACAGTATTAGGAGTTCTTTTTGTAGGAGCCTAGAGATCTGACAGTGGGACATCTGGGATGCTACCTCTACTCTCTGATCTTTTTTGTTAGCACATCTCTGAATCACAAGTGTAAAGCTCTCCTCAAGGCAAAAAGACAACATTTGACTTCATCATTTATGGAGTCAGACCACAAGGATGGCATCCAAAAGTTTTGCTTTGCATCCAGATGTGCTTTTTGTTGATAGTATCTTCCCTAAGGGGATAAACATTTTCCTGTCTGTCAGACTTCGGTTATGTTAAATGCTTTAAAACCATGTCTCATAATGAGCACCACTAAGAGAGCCAGCTCTGTACAGCAGATGGCTGCAGAACATGAGTGCCCTGAGAAATCCAGTGGACAGTCCTGAGCTGTGCTTTTATGTTATCTGCCTTCAGCTGACACTGGAAAACCCAATACATCACTTTGACATCGGGGGTGCTAAGACTCCACCAGCATAACACCCTAGCAGAGGCCCTCCTTTCTTGAGTTGCACAGTTTGGAAGTGTGATTTCACTTCTTGGACGTGAAACATGTAGTAGTTTTTTGCCTGTGCCTCTCATGACTAGCGGTGTTTTTCTTGGCACAATTCAAAATTACACATTTGGGGGCATCTTGGAAATGAAATGGACAAAGGAGTTGATGAAATTACCTGTCTTTGAGAAGAGGAACAGAAAACAAGCACTGTTTGAACACTGTTTGAACTCCACATGTTCATGGAGTGCTTGATTCCACCGAAGTTAGTCATGCTGAGTAGTTTCTTTTTCCACAATTAGCCTATTCATTTCAATTAGATTAGTCACAGCAGAAGGAGAACAGAATTGGACGCTGCATAATTTCAATTAATTTTCTGCTGTAAAAAAGCACTGTTAATTAATATTTCCCATTTCCTCAGCATTCGGCAAATATGTTTTAACTATGCATAAATATTACTAATTTTCTACATTTTCTTCCCATAAAACATTCTTGATGGTTTGTCAAGTTCCACTTATCTTTTTAATACATTTTTTTTGTCTAAGTGTAATTCACTGCATGATCCAAACAGTAGTGCCAGCAGAGTCCTTCTAATTAGGGCCGAATTTCTTATGCAAAGAATTAGGAAAATTATTTGACTGATCTAATAAAATTACTAATATTTAATATTATCTTTTCTATGTCGGAAAATTATTAATCCTTCAATATTATCTTACCTATGTAGGTAATCCTCATAGTCGAACATAATGCAATTTTGCAAATAGTAAATCAAAACTCTTTTCCACTCTTCCATGATGGATTCGATCTCCTTCTCTGTAAGATTAGAAGCCCTCTTCTGATAATCACAGTGTGGTAAATAAATTTCAGAGCATCAGTATGCAGGTATCTCTACACGCAAGTGAGGGAGATCTTACAGGGACCCTACATACGACCTTAGGACCAGAGGTGGTGACACTGCTCTAAAAACATAACTGAAGGAAGGAGCTGTGCTTCTAGAGAGAGGTGTTACAGCTACATGAGGTCTGTACATTGGAGGGTAGTGCACCCAGACAGGAAAGCAGGGGGTATTGACCTCCAAAATCAGGGGTGAGAGGTTGTTCCTCGGTTTAGCCCTGCTTGTCCCGCGTGCTAAGGGCTCGTTTCTGTATCAGTGCTGATCATAAGCAAGGGCGCAATTAAGTCAGTGAACGGTTCAGCATAACAGAGGCAAGTTCGTCTGCCATCAACAGCACCAGTAGGAGACTGAGGAGGTCAGGGCAGTCAGGTGAACTTTGGGATTGAGGTTCACAGCTCCAGTCTGACAGAGAGACAGAGACTTCTGCAGACAGAGGTGCTCCGTGACTTGTACTGTGGCGAAGGGGAAGGGGCACTGGCTGTTTGCCTGACCTGCCACTGGGTAAATGCCAGCACTGGGTAAATGCCAGCACCTGTCACTGGCACGTGGACAGGTTTCTGTCAGAAGTCTTTAGCTGACAAAAATATCTGGCTAGCTCTGCCCAGGGGAGGCTTCTGCAAGACCCTCTGGAAACATCTGAACAACGTGTTCCACCTCCTGGCTCCCATACCCACAGGTGTTTTATGTGGCATTTGGTGAGGTCCAAGTTCGTGCTCATCTCTAAGAGCTTGTCTTTGGCATGCTACAAGTGAGATATAAAGGTTAGAGAAAAATCCGAAAAAGGGAAAAACTGGTTTCACTGGATGCTTAGACACCTCTCTTTTTAACTTCTCCTGTGAAACTGATTCCTGCTGGAAGTTTCACTGTTGTGTTACATAACTACATGGATTCTCTCCCCTGTATCACTGCTCCTGACAAACAAACAGCTCTTCCCTCTCATACAAGCAGATAATCTCTATGAGGCTACCCAGAAACTTAAGGAACCAGGTCAGGCCAAGAACCACAAAGCTGAAAGATATCTCATTTCCATTAATTTCTACAGGTATTAGGGTGTGTTATAGAACAGGGCCTCAGTTATTCGGAACACAGAGCATGAGCAAAGGAAAACGTGTTATGAATACATACGTTTCACAGTGCTGCACTGAGTTATACAGATGACACTATAGGTGAGTAACCTTGGGGAAAACAATGTTTGTCGGCAACCTTGAATCCTGAAAATTTAAAATCAATGAGCAGAGAAACTAAAAAGATGATCAGACATCTTCAACCGGTCCTCCAGGATGCAGTACATTAATTTGCTGCTCTACCAAACCCTGAAATGCCATCCTTCAGAGATGAGGACTGATTTGCTGAGATCCATGTTGTTTGCCTCTGGGATTTATAGGGATAACAGCAAGACCAGATAGAATTAACACCTTATCCTATAATATCTCATTTCTCTGAGAGCATCTGAAAACGCTTTACAAGTCACAGGGATCCTTCACTGATGCATGTTATGCCAAGTACACTGACACCTCAGGAGAATAGACTAAGGACCATTATTGATCTTCTCCTTAGCAAATATAATAACGGGGAAGAAACAAAATCAACTTTCCATCACTGCTTTCCTTCATGAACATTTCTTTTAGAGTACCCCTTCTAAAATAATTAAAAAGAAATAGTGCATAGGTACTATTTTTCCCTACCACAGAAAAGACCTTTACACAGGACTAGTACTGGTACATTACAGCAGTGATACTGGTTTCCATTATCTCAGAAGCTGCATTTTCTAGCTGCTGACACTGAACAGCTGGTCTGATTTGTTTCAAATAACAAAGACAGTATAAATTAAGTTGCCATGTGAATCAAGAATGAATCCCACACACAAAGTGATATGCAATACCTTTTATTTAGCTGTATGCACTAGAAGTGTTCACAGTATTGAAACCTGCCATCCTGCAGTGAGGGAAGGACACATACTGGACCATTTCTTTGAACACCAAAGAGATTCCTTTAGGCATTGAATATAAGATTAGATGAATCCATATAAAATACATAATTTTATTTTTACAGATTTAAAGAAAATTTCTGCAGTATGGCTGTGGGTTTTTCAGCAGTGTAAGTCTTTTTTCCTATTTGACATTCACAGAAATACAGCTATATACTGAGATTACTTAACAGTATCCTGTTTGCTGAGGATAGGACCTGCATTATATTTTAATGATGCACCTTCAACAGATACCTCATTTACCTGTCAACCTGCAGGTGTAAGACTGAGGATTTTGATATTCTCACTTCACTCATACAAGTACCGTCTTTAAAGGAAAGTGTTTCTGGCAGCGGTCAGCTGGAACGACCTAGTTCCCCCCCGAGGGATGATTTCTAATTTAATTTAAAGTTATCTTTACATTTTTTTTAAACACCTTTGGGGAAGAAAAAAGAATCCCAAATTCAGCCTTGTGTTTGTTTATCACAAATACCTTCAAGACAAAGTTCATTTTCTCTTGTCTACTGAAATAAGAGTTGATGTCTCTCACGTGGAAAAAATATCAAATCAGTGGCTGCAAAGAGTCATCATACCACCTGCTCTTTGCCCATTTTTGCTTTAGGAATATTGGCCTTTGCCTTCCCTTCCGAATTCTGGCAATGGCAGGCAAAGGGAACCTTGGCAAAGGGACAAATTCAGCCTGATTGGGCCACCTTTCTCTTCTTTGAGCAAAACTCTCTATGAATACATCAGAGGGACAGACTCTTTCAGATATTTGAGCACTTATCTGCCTCATTTCCTCTTGTGGAACAGTGTAATCATGTTTCCCTTCTTGGAAGCATTTTCCCAGTGTGCAAAGGCCCTTACCAGTGTGCAGACCCCAGTGAGGGATGTGCTGATTAATGTCTGAACCATTTGAGGAACAGCACAACTTCAGTCATGCCCACAGCCATAACTTGCTGCATGGGTGCCTCCAGCTCCCTGTGGGATCACAGGAGGCTTTCATGGAGTGAAAATCCTCTCTAAATCCTGCTTATGTAGCAAGATTTGCAAAGAAGGAGCCCTCTGCCCCCTCATCTTGCACAGACGATCTGACTCACTGGACTCAGGATTCCCATCTGGATGTCTGTTTGAAAGATGGGTGCAAGCCAAGGAGTTCGTCTATTCTTAGCCTTATCTGTTATAAATATAGTTTTCCCCATAAAAATCTACTGTCATTCAGCCATCTCAGAGAACACCTGCCTCTTAGCAAACACAGCAGCAGTGTGAATCTTGTTCCCTGCTCATTTTAATGAGGTTTTAATATCAGAGCCCAACGGAGATTATGTAAGTGCTGACATAGCTAAGGAAAACCGCGAAAGAAACAAAAATAAATGCAAGTCAAACAATTTGAACCCTGTCACCGTGAAGTACCAGCTACAGGAATGTGAATGGCACTTGGAGGCAGAAAAATCTTACACCTCCTGTGCTCCAGAAATGACACCACTTGCTTGCCAGCTTCGCCGACCAGCATCTTCCCACTTTCTCTCATGCTGCCTGTGGGTATGGCGTGTCCCAGCTGACGTGATCCGTGAAACTGTGCCTCTCTCTGGTTCTCCGCAGCCCTGCTCCCACTTCCCTTGTGCTCAGGATTGCTGCGGGAGCCTGGCCCTTGGCAGCCAGGCAGCAGCAGAGAGGGATGCCAGAGGGGGCAGTGTATATTAAAAAAACAACACGCAGCCTCTCAAACTGCCTGGAAAAGAATTGTGTAATACAGTAACTGGCTTGTGCACCCATGTGATCTTATCACTGTGAGCCAGGTTTTTCAGAGGGAACTGGAAGGAGTGAAACACCCACTAGATCCTGCTTCAGATCATCTGAAAACCTCGGCTGTTTCCTTCATCGTCCTCTCTTCATGTTTTACGTTTGCTTGTGGTGGTATTTCTCCCTGGGAGCTCCTCGGAGGCCAGGCTCATTGCCAGATCTGTTTGTACACACTCCCAGGGTAGGTTTGGGTTGCTGGCCAGTTTCCCTGTGTCCTGGCTTTCCCTGCAGCTTGGAGCTGAGGCAGCTCCAGTCATCTTCCAGTGAAAGGCTGGTATGGCCAGGCAGGGTCAGCCAAGTGCAGAGTGGGATTGGCCCCAGTTCTAAAGGGCTCTGCAGGCTGCCACCCTAAAAGAGTCAAGGGTGCGAGGGGCACCTTGAAGGGTCGTGTCTTGGGACAGACAATATGTGGAGACTGAAAAGGCCTGAAGAGAATGAAGAAAGAGAAATCTTTCTCAATAAAGAGTTAAGGCAGAAAAATAAGGGTCTGCAAAAATAGGAAGAAGTCCTAGGAAAGCCTTCTGGTGTGCTGGATCATTCCTGTGCTGGGTTTGTGAAGAACATTCAGGATCATTGCATTGCTGTTCTTTTGGCTGTCCATGACAAATACCCAAGTCTCTTCCTTTCCCACATAAGTGTCTTCCAGCTTATCCCACCTTCAGATGGGATCTCTGGTTGCAGGACTGTGTATCAGCCAGGAATACACTGTGGGTCTGACTGTGGTTCCCGCCCACACATGCTTCCTATGGAAGCTATGATCAGTCAGGGATACAAGAAGACGTGAGTGGTGTGGGGTGCAGGAGTCTCTGGACTCCTCTGGTAGTCATCGGAGAGAAAACAACACATCCAGAACAAAACACCCTTTAAGTGCATTGTTCTCTCTGACCACAAATGGAGCCCAGTTGCCTAATTGAGAGAAGAGATGTGGGAAACCCTGGAATCAGGTGGTATCAATCCCATCACAGCTTTAGAAACCAAGGTAATTTCCCACAATTATGTGTGGAAACACTTGCATGTGTAACATTATACTGAGGAACATGAGAAATTGTCATCCTCAAGATGATGTTAACAGTACTCTTAATCCTACAGTCAAATGATGGTAACACCATTTGGCCTTTTAGTACTTAAAATTTGGCACAACACCAGAATGACTTTAAACAGTCACCCGGATAATGCCCAGAAGTAGTTTGGGGCCAGAGTGAACCCAGAGCTGCCGAGCTCCTGTGACACACACAGGGCCTCATCTGGAAGTCATACATATGCCACAATTTTTTGTTCTTTTTAGTACAAACTGCCCTTGATTAGTCATCGACCTGGTTTAGAAGTTGCACCACCACCACTCAGGCTATGAGTGCAGTACAAATTTAAATATAGTAGACTCTGTGATCATTTTAAAATGGCCTAGATCTAAGCCCATGGGGGGTTATAACTAATTTGATAGAAACTGTATCTTCTAAATAGAACCACCTGAGACCTCTCAAGAGTTCAGCTATGGGGTTCGTTGTTCCAGCACAAAGTCTCAGCTGAGCTCCCCTGACTGCTTCACAGCACTTCTCAGCAAACAGGTTGACTGGAGGGCAGCAGGACTCAGTTTCCCTGATGGGTAACCTTCCCAGTGAGAATTATGAAGCAGAGGAAGGAGACAATGATGGTCTCAACTTCCCAAACCACTGAAAGGCTGCATTTTTGCAGTTTTGAGTCAAAACCATATGCAGCTCCACGGTTTTGGCTGTGGTTTGCCTTGGGGTTTTTTTGAGCTAACTCCAGTAGTGACTGATCCAAAAGGTAGGAGTAAGTAAAGTCACCGTATGTTTTAAATCTTCCATACTGGAATGTTTCATGCAGTATGCAAGTCCCATTTTAATGTCAGAAGCACTTCCCACCTGAGCTTTTCACTTCTTCAGCACTGACTAAGCATCTCTGCAAACTCAGGATTAAATATCTGCCTTTTATCAGCAAGCACAACACTGTCAAGCAAGTAGGTTTGTGTATCTGTGGTTAATTCAGTTGCACTAGCAAGTACTACCTTTCTGCAAAAGCTGGTACTCCTGCACCCTCGAAACTAGAATATCACAGCTCTATAGAGTGAACAAATCTTCGGCTGATGGTGGGTGGTTAAGTGCTACTGAACTGAAAGCATCAGCCTTCAGACACAGTGCCATAGCTGAAATTCACTTGCCCATCTCTGATATCTGCTGAAGTGGAAGTCAGCCACTGCCCCAGGCTCTTTTATCAGATTTAATTTCTTTCAAATTTCTTCTGTTCCCTCTCCAAAAAAAGATTTCAGTGGAAGCTCTGCATGAGAGTGTTACAGCAGCTGTATTTGCCTCCCAAACCTCTTTCTCATTCCTGCAACATAGTAAAAACACCATGAAACCATGAAAAAAAGGGACAGCAAAGCAAATAATGGTACTGAGTTCTAGGATCACCTTTATTCACAGAATCACAGAATGGTTGGAAGAGACCTCTGGATACCACCTAGTCCAACACCCCTACTAAAGCAGGTTTGCCTAGAACAAGTTGCACGGAATCATGTCCAAACAGGTTTTGAATAATTCCAGGTGAGATTCCATAATCTCTCTGGGCAGCCTATCCCCCTATCTTTACTGTCATCCTCACAGTAAAGAAGTTTTTCCTCAGACAGAACTTCCTGTGTTTCAGGTTGTGCCTGTTACCCCTTATCCTGTCACTAGGAATCACTAGAAAGAATCTTGCCCCATTCTCTTGACACTTGCCCTTAAGATATTTGCAAGCACTAAGAGCCCTTCCAAATCATCTCTTCTCCAGGCTAAACAGGCCCAGCTTCTTCAGCCTTTCTTCATGAGAGTCATGCTCCAGCCCACTCACAGGCCTTCACTGGACTTGCTCCAGTAGTTCCTTGCCTTTCTTGAACTAGAGAGTTGAGAGCTGAACGCAACACTCCAGGTGAGGCCTCACCAGGGAGGAAAGGCAGAATCACTTACCTTGACCTATTGGCCAAACTCTTCCTGTCACCCCAGGATACCCTTGGCCTTCTTGACCACAAGGGCACTCCTGGACAGCTTGTCTACCACAACACCCCTGTCCTTAGCCACAGAGATTCTTCCCAGCAGTTCCACCCCCATCCTCTATTGGTGCAAGGAGTTATCTCTACCCGGGTGTGGCACCCTGTACCTGCCTTTGTTGAACTCCAAAAGGGTCTCCTCTGCCCACCTCTCCAGCCTGTCCAGGTCTCACTGAACAGCAAACCAATGCTCTGGGGTATCAGACACTCCTCTTTGTACCACCAGCAAACCTGCTGAGAGTACACTCTGTCCCTTCATCCAGGTCATTGGTGAATCAGTTGAACAAACCGGACCCACTACTGACCCCTGGGAACACCACAAGCTCCAGGCCTCCAACCAGACTCTGTCACGATCACAGCCCTCTGAGCTCTGCTGTTCAGCCACTGCTCAACCCCGTCTCACTTCCTGCCCATCTAACTGAAGCTTCCTGAGCTTGCCTAAGAGAACATTATGGGAGACAGTGCCAAAAGCCTTGTTAAAGTCAGGATAGACAACATCCACTGATTTCCCCTCATCTACCCAGCCAGACATGCCATCACAGAAGGCAATCATGTAGGTCGAGCATGATTTCTCCTTGATGAGTCCATGCTGACTACTCCTGACCACCTTCTTTTCCTGCACATGCTTAGAGATGACATCAGGAATGAGTTGTTCCATCATCTTTCCAAGGATCAAGGTGAGGCTGACTGGGCTTTAGCTCCCTGGGTCCCCCTTCTAGCTCATTTTGAAGACTGAAGTGACATTGGCTTTCCTTCAGCTCTCAGGCACCTTTCCTGTTCTCCATGACCTTTCAAAGAGGATGGAGAGTTGCATGGCAATAACATCTGCCAGCTCCCTTACTTCTTCTGAGCATAACCCATTGGGTTCCATGGATTTGTGTGTGACAGCTTTGCCTAAATGATCTTTAACCCAATTCTCCTCAATCAACAGAGTTTTCTTCTCTACAGACTTTCTCTCTTGCCTCCAGGATCTGAGGACCACTCTTTGCAGTAATGTCTGAAGCAAAGGAGGCGTTCAGTAACTTCACCTTCTCTGTGTATCCTGTATCATCAGGGCATCCACTTCATGCAGAAGCAGACCCACATTTTCCTGTTTTCTTTTTGCTCTTTATTCATTGCAGATGAAACTACAACGTGCATTCTGGATCCAGTGCTACACAAATGACCAAATATTCCAATGGAGGAATCCAGTGTAGGCTCAACTGTAAAAATGTAACAAGTACCAAGTGCAGCTCATTTCCTACCTAACTTATTTTGCATAAAATCAAAGCAGACATTCTTAAAATGTTGATTATGTTATGTCCTTTCCATACCAGCACCATCAGTATTGCCAAGTCTGTGATATTTGTAATGAACCCCATATTCAGTTAGACCACGGTCATTAGATCAGTATCATGCCCTTTCTTGCCTGGGGCACAGGAATGTTACAAAAGGGAAACTTTCCCCCAGGATTTGAACAAACAAGAGATGTGACTCACTTTACACGCAGAAGGGGTTAATTTTTTTCTTGTTCCTGCATTCTTTTGCACAGCCACCCCAAGAGGAAGTGTCATATTACCTCACCTCTTTTTCCTAGGTTTCTGAATCAGACCTGAATTTGAATTTCCCCGGCATTAGAGAGGAGCCTCATTCAATGTTCTGGTTTGGACCCATTGTACAATAGTAGACGGGAACTCCACATTCAGGCAGTTTGATTTGTTTATTCCTATTCCAACCTTTTTTGCTTTACACAAATGCTGGATGCAGTCTCCCCCCTTTTCTGCATCTGTGGAAGATACTGGGAGGAATCACCTCTTTAAAGAGGAAATCAAGCATTGCCTTCCCATGGGAGAATTCCTGAAGATAGAAAGACAGGGTGGTTAGCACTGCAGCCTTGTCCTGGCTTGCCTACACATGAAAGTAATTTCAGAATAAGCCAGGGGTTGAATGTAAAGCAGGATAGGCATTCCAGAACTGCTGCATGTGTTGCTGAGATCTCAACAGAAGCAATGGGTCAGGGTAGCTGCATGTTAATTCATTGCAACCTCCTTCTGTCTCATTTAGGTGCCCAACAGAAATAAACAGGTGAGGATTTTCAGAATTTTGTGTGCAGCATAATATACAAAAGCAGAATTTGAGTCCTGTAGAATAGTCAGAATTACATAAAAACCGCTAATTTTCCTTACTTTATAATACTGAAGCATCTCCAGGACTTCTTTTCAGAGTAGAATGAGAAAGCAAGTTGACTATACATGGAAAGGTGGTTTGAAACCATTGTGTTTCTCCTGAGTCTCACACCAAAGACAGCTGAGCTTGTGTCTCCTTCAGCTGTACCGTGCCTGGCTCCAGCACAGCCACTGCAAAGCTCACAGGTGTTCTTCACTACCTGAAAGGCACACTGTGATGCATGATTGCTCAAGAGAGCCAGCTTCCAGTCCAGAAACATCTACTCCATTTCCCACGTCAGCACAGACACAATCACAGACAAGCACTGTCTGGCATCAGTTTAGCCAGATTTCACCCAAGTAGTCCATGTTAACCTGACGCACCAGGTTTACAGAGAAAGGTTATTCCCTACAGCCTTCAACTCAAACTTTGTGTCTACCATTTCCTGAGCAGTCTGGTGGTGTGCAGAGTATGTATGTATGGAGTCTTTGGCCTCCACCCCCATCCCTCCCACTGCAGGACCGAAGAAGGGCAGTCAAACTGACATAAGCCTCACCTTGAAGGTGCTGAGGCACTGGAACAGGTTGTTCAGAAAAGCTGTGGGTGCCCCACTCCTGGAAGTGTTCAAGGTGGATGGGGCCCTCAGCAACCTGGTCTAGTGGAAGGTGTCCCTGCCCATGGAACAGGAGTTGGAACTAAGTGATCTTTAAGGTCCCTTCCAACCCAAATGATTCTGTGATTCTGTGGTACTATGTTGGAATAAAATGTTTACAGAATGGTGACTGCTGAAACTAACACCATTCAGTGCATTCAGCATCAACTTAAATATGTTTTTAACATCTTCTTCTTTGTATGTGGGGGACTCCAAACATTCCAGCTGGCTGAAGCAGAAGCACTTTATACCCTCTCTTGGATTTAAAAGGATGCACTTCTTTGTCTTCCCTAGAAGGTGATCAGAGACTAATGAACAAAAATTGCTATAACAGTGGCTTAAAGATTCCTTCTCCTCTCCCCCTGAAAAGTCCTATGCTATGTCTTTATTTTGAATACATGTATTTTAATGTAGCTATAAAGTCCAAATTGAAACAGATTTTCCCACTGTTCTGCCATAAACTGACTGATGGAGCAGGGGTTAGGTTCAATTTAGGGCCTTTAATGAAAAAAAGAAACCAAACTTAAGCATTATTTTAAGCTTCCATGGAGAAATCTGGGAAACTACATTATATTGCCTGGCCATCATTGTGTGAAACATCTCCAACTGTGAGCAATAAAATAAAAAATGTATTTGAACAGACATAAAAACTTCGGAGACAGATGAAAGAAAAGCTCAATAAATCACATCAATTTGGTAAACCTGAACAACACTCCCCAACACCTTTCATTTGGCACCTTGGCAGTAATCATAGACATCTTCTCTAACTGAAACTGGTGTCCTCAGTGAGCAGCTCCTGCCCCTCTCCCTTCCCTGCTCTTCGTAGCACATTTTCATCAGCTCAGAGAAATGCAGTAAGGGAACAGGCTGATGTTTTCTGCAGCAAGATGTAATTCTTCAGTTAAACACATCAATTCTATAGAGGTAAAGCTTCAAAACCAGACATATATACAGTGCTTCAGAGAAGAGTTGCCATCTGCCTTCCCCTCTCCTCCTCCTCCTCAAAGGAAGGAAGAAAGAAATGTAGCAGAGCTTAAGCTCTTCATTACCTGTTTGCACTGACATTCATGAAGTTCCCTGCAGGATTTTTCTTGCTAACCAGGCAGGATGAACACCCACAAAAATTGGCAAGGAGATGACTTTTAACTCATTTTCACAAACTGGCCCTATTTCAAGTAGACAGTGTCTCTCTGGTATCAAACCAGGAAAAAATTGAAAAATAGAAAAAACTGAAAAATAGAAAAGGCAAGTAGCCATCCTACTGGTTGCCTTGAATACTAACAGTAAAACATGCTGTTTCAAGGATTAAAACGAATTCAATCTCACCTCTCAAAGCCTGAGGATGACGTTCCATGTTGGCCTGATTGTACATTTTAGCTGAGCATTGTAAAAAACATAAATGCTTTCTGCATTTTCTGCTCCCTCACTCTAGAAGTGCAGGCACTGTTGCCTACGGGCAGGAATACTCCAACATCAAATTCAGAGCTTGGGCATTGTGTCAGGAAATACTTGTCACTGCTACACCAGTCATTAGTGTGCAACATTATGCATCCAGACGATATTGGTATCCTGGGAAAAGAAGCAAAAGACTATCTCTGTAGGGACAGATTTTTGAGATTGAGAGAAGTTAAACCACCTGCCTCAGGGATGGGGTCGGGGAAGCAGGAAGGTGGTGGGGAAACCAGTAAACAAAACAAAATAAAACCAACCAAACTACTTTATCCAATGTACCTTATTTAAGGAAATTTACTCTCTTGGCAGAACTGTACAAGGCTTAACAAGGCTTGAGATAGGCTTGACAGAGTTTAACAGAAACACAGATAAGCAGTGGGTAAGAAAGTACTGTGGTGGAAGTGTGGCTGCAAAGTTACTCAGTATAGGAAAGCATGTGCATTCTCAGACAGTATTAATGAGCTTAAATTTAAGTAAATTAGTTGTCTGGACACCATCAAGAAGTGTTATGCCAAACAAGTTATCCAAGGTAGTTCCCTGTCTTGGAAAGGTTACTTCTGGACTTCAAGTTACAACTCAGCTGATTTGAGTTTCTCAGGGTGGTGAGGTTCTATGACTGCACATAGGAAGTAGTGTGTTTGAGAGACAAGAACCAAAGTCTCCTTAGAATAAAACAAATTAGCTGTACACTATTTCTTCTGTATGGCCCCCATTGCAAGCTCAGCAAGCAAAGCACTGGGAGGAAGTAGGACCCAAAAGAACTACATGACTGAGGCTTTTACGAGTTACTGGAAGTCTTCCACAGCCTGAAGAAACAGTTGCAGTTTATTGCATCTATAAGAGTGCAGTTTACATTAGAAAGTAAAAGCACGATGTTTGTTTCAGGAAATTATTACGATGGCTTGACACCATTTGACACCTTGAAGATGAAGAGCAGTATCATTACCTTGTCATTAGCAATCATTCTAAATAGTTCATCAGCCTTAATACCTTCTGTGCAGGCAGGGAAACCTCGACCATTTGCAAGTACAGAAAGCAAGTAAACTCCTGAATATTGGCAACAGTGACACTTTCATGTTGCAACAGATACACAGGAGTCAGTTACCCTCCACCACTCTGTCTTGATCAAGCATGAGATTTTTACTTACCATTGGAACTTAAATGCTTTTCTTTCATCTATACTTGTCAAAAAATTTATAAGAAATATTGACGTACCTATTCTGTTTCCTGGCTTATATTTCTCCAATGCTATGTCAGGTCTGGGGTCCTGCTCCAGGATAACACCAGTTGAATCAACTTATCTTGTGTGCCTATCTCCAGATGGTCCTGCCACTGCATATGGCTGTTATGTTTTCTCAGACTCAAGATGGATTCAAGATAAATCTCTTGTTCAGATTTACCACCACTTCTGGCCTGGACATGCTCTACTAGCAAGAAGAGACTCCTTCTGTTTCATTCATCTATGACAAAGGGTCCAACCTGAACTTAAAATCCACATAGTCCAGTCATTGTAGACATTTGCATTTTACACTACAGAAGTTTTGCTAATAATTAAATACAACATTTCCCTGCTGGATCGAGAAACATTTTACTTTACCAATGGAGACCTGTTGTTGCTGACAGAGTTAAACTACCTTCCTGAAAAATTCAAGCTATTTCTTGCTTTTTTCACCTTTATATGTTGTGTCTCCTTTTGTCTGGTTTGGCTAAAGGTTCCAGGAGAGGTGCTGGCAAAACGTTGTTTGAGAGAATATTGGGTTTTTTCTACTCCTGAGCCAGTGGGGAAAACTTGGCATCCAGGACCTGTCTAACATGACTCTAGTCCACTTTCACCTCCCTGAGCAGACTTCACAACAAATGACATGCACTGTTTCACTGTAGGCAACTCACCAAGTCTCCCTCCCCAGATCACTGTAGCTGCTAGGGAAACCAGTATCCCTCAAATTAGACTCCTATTTTAAAGAAGAACACCGTGCCTCACAGTAACAGACACGATAAATGCTGTGAGTAATGACAGATCCATGTGTTAAAAGCACTATCAGCCACCTACTGGCTCCTTTCTTCTTTTAATAAAAGCTTTTCTCCCCTGGTTACGCATGAAGTGCACACTTCTTGTATGAAGGTGGATCTCTTTGCAGAAGCAGTGGGAGCAGAAGACAGAAGTTCTCAGTGGCAGTGAAACATGTTTGGTGCTGATCAAACAACTGGTGCTCTTTGCCTCAGTTTCCCCACTTGTAACAGTAACGATGTCATAATAATATGTATGTATAATATGTATGTCATAATAATATGTACAATAATAGTAATAATGTAATCATGCTGCAAGGTGTAGTTGATATTTGCACAGTGGTGCTTGGGAGATACCAAGCATCAGATATTCCTGGGATACACCAGTAAATCAATTGTGTCTATTCAGTGAACAAAAGCAGGCACAGATGCCAGCATAATGTTATGTATTTTGGTACAAAGTGAAATAAAAATCTTGCCTTCTGTCCTCAGATTTCTTGTCAAACATTCATTGCTTCACATACTGAAGCAGTTAGTAATACAAAGCATATTTCTATCCTACTTTATTTTACATTAAAAAGTGAAGGACCATGATTGAATCTTAATACAAAAAAAGGGCTTAAGTTACATTCTCCTGGGATCATCTGTAGCAAAGCGTAATAAGTTTCTCAATATCTGACCTAATTATATCTGTCCTTCTAAGTTTTGTTTCCCATAAGAGCTAAAAGTCTATGGTTAAAAATAACACTTGAAATTCCTCCAAGTTCCAACGGAACTTTTTCTACCTCTCTCAAATCTAATATCTATTTTTGTTTTAATTTTCACCCAACTTTAAAAGTTATGATTTTGAGCCTGACATTCTGCTCTGTTATCCAGTTCCTAAAAATGTTTGTGCAAGATAAACTCAAGAAATGGGGGAAAATTACATTACATAGGTTTATTTCATGTTAGAAAAACACTACAGCTATTGATACAAGTGACAGAGAGGCATGGAGAAGGAAGGATGCCTTTGTGTTTGAAAAGGAATTGGCTGTGTTAGAAATGTATCTGCTGGTTCATGACAAGGTCTCTTGACAGGAAACACCAGGCAATTCTACAATGGCTGTTTGTATCCTCTCTCGCTTCTGAGCACTCAGTTTAAGCCCCAGAGCAATGACGATGGAAGGTGACATAGACCCCAGTCCCTAGGATCCATCAATCCTGTTTAGAGCTCCCCATATCAAATAAAAGCCAGAAAATCGTGCTACTGTTGGGACGGCAGAATACTTCATGCTCATCTCTTCCTGCTGGCCCTGTTACTAGAGGGCTACCATAGATGTGAGGCTGGAACGCTTTGCATCTGAATCCACACAGCAGTCAGAGATCTCAGTGATCATTTAAGATCTTCCGTTTCCCACCTGTAACAACAGCACTGGCTTTCCTGAAGAGACACTGCAAGGCTGAAGTGCTAACATTTGATAAGGGCTAGGAAATCAGGTCTAATGTGTTACTTGGTGGCATGACCTAGATATTAGGGTAGTGTGTTATAGGTAGGATGGTGTGTTGGTAGCAGGATGGCAACAGGTTAGGTAACAGGTTTGGCTAGGTTAGGTAATAGGTGATAGGTTGGACTTGATGATCTCTAAGATCTTTTCCAACCTTACTGATTCTGTGATTCTGTGATTCTGTGAAAGGAATACAAGGGATTATTATAACTTGTCACACTCCATTCCCAGGGAGGTTGATAATATATACGGCACCCTCTACTGTGAATAGGCCAAGAAAAGAGTGAGTCTGCAAATAGAGATACAAGCAGGTTTTTTGGATGGGAAATTCAGCTTAGCCCCTCTTTATTGAGAAGCTTTTTAGGTCTCGCGGAAGGACGAATCCAGATTTCAGGCTGACTATTTGAAGATCAAGCCTTGTACACCTGCGGGAGCTCTACACTCCTCACTGCAGACAGGCCATAAAGCCTCAGCCTGGAGCTTCGTAAGTGGTACTGCCTGCTCCCAAATGCAGAGCCAGTGTGAGCTGTGTTTTCACCGTTCAGCTCACGAGAGGAGGGCGCAAGCTGAACAACAAATGCCGTTTATAATTGCCCAGTCATTCTGCTCCGAGAGTCTGGGAGACTTAAAAGTCACAGTATACAAATGGGAATTGTTGGGAGAAATAGAAAAAAGTGATTTCAAAGGCATCCGAGTCTGGTGCTTTTGCCAGTTCATAGGACAGGTTGGAGGCTGGAGCACATTGTTTAAATTCCCTCAGAAAAAGGGAGCAAAAGGCTGAAGGATGAAATGGTGGCTCCTCGGATGGTCCTATGGTGAAAAGGTTTAGCTTAGTTAGATGGGCAGCAGGGTGGTTTGGTGGTTATGATATTCCCAAAGGACACACACGTTCAGACCCCTGCAGGTTGAGAGGGGCCAAGCTCTCTGGTTTCACTGAGCTTGCCTTAACTGTGAATTTATTCTGCTGGCAAGTTCTGAATCCTAATATATATGAAGCATCTGACTTTTCCTTAATAACTCATGTTCTTACTTTTCCTGTGGGCTTTCTTAGGACCAGGGGCTGCTGTGAATCCCCAGCTTCAACTGTAGCACTCTGCTACGGGGAATTCAAGGCAGAACCAACTAAAGGCTCTTCAGAAGAGCTGGTGGCACTGTGCATTGCCATCCTGAGAACAAAGGGCTAGGGCTGGGTTGCTCCTGCCACAGAATAGGGGAAGGAAGGGCAGCACTGTGACGGAAAACCAGGCTTGTTACTGCTGCCCCTGCCGCAGAGATAGGAAGGGTGAAGACAGAAATGCTGTTGCAGGATGAGGCCCTCTCTTTACCCCCAACAGCAATTGCTGTCCTGACTCTCTATGCTCCTCTGCCCTCCACTGCAACCATGAGCCTGGTTTCCCAGGGCTAATGCCTCATGCTGCTGTGACAACCTGGTGTCCTGTGCCTGTGATTCCTGTACCCAGCACTCACCTGTGTGGGGTGCACGTGGCAAAGTACATTCCCCTGGGGAGCTGGGGATCTGCATCCGTAGCATGTCTGCACTTGGTGGCAAAACACTGCCCAGCCCCACAAGAAGCTTCACTAATACCTAATAACTGGTTGGACTAGATGGTCATTGTAAATCCCTTCCAACAGAACCATCCTTTTCTATTTTAATCTCAAAGGCATCTTACTCTTCCAGGTGATGGGATGCCAAACAGCAGGGATTTGGCAAAATGTCTGGAATCAAGGCCTCTCCTCCAGAGACAGAAACCATCATGGTGTGGCTGAGGTTGGCAGCAAGCAGGATATCCCATGTTCCTCCCCAGAACAACACCAGGCAAAGGAAGAAAGAAGACAAGACAGCAGAGCTGGGCTTTACTTACATGGGATTCCAACTACTTTATTTGTTGAGATGCACTTGTAAATGCATAACTTACAATGCAAGAGGGAGGTTACTTGTCAATTAAATACATTTCTGTTCTCAATTTTCTAGCTGTTCTTCCCCGTGTGACGTTGATTTGAGGGTTTTTCTTTTATTCTTTTTTTTTTTTTTAAGAGTAAAGAAAAAATCAAGGGTCCTAGACACTTCTGAAAGTTAAAGTAGCCCAAATTTTGGAAACTGTTTCTTTTTTCACTGAAATATTTTCTAATTAAAAAGTGGTTTGCAAGTGCTGAGCCCCTGGCATTGTTTGATGATCTGTCACAGCTCTACCATAACCAATTTGGGAAGCAGTAGATGGGAAAATGGCTATTATAGAAAAGCCAGTGAGATAAATCTTTAAATAATTTTACCAACATTAGGCATCCTATTTTTGGAAGAAACTGAAGAGAGGATTTTTTTTCCGGAAAATATTGACATTTCCAAGAGCAGGATATTCATGGGTGATGAGCCTGATTTATAGCAGTATGTGCACACAAACATTCCCTTGCTCCTCGATTGTGAGCAGGAATGTCAGAGACTCATTTCCAAATTTGTCACTTGCACCTGCATGTGTAATATTCCAAACATAGTAGGTGTTTCTTACTGTTTTCCTACATTTGATTTTGAAAAATCTGCTCCTTGCTAGATCGAACTCATTATTTCCCAAATATCTTCTTTAATATGAGTTTGCATGTGACATTCATCCTGGAGTTCCCTGCAGGTTCAGTTCCAATCCTATGTTTCCAGATACTTTTCATTCTTCCATATTTTTCTCTCCTCCCTTTCTTTTATATCTAGCTCCCAGTAAACATTTATAATCCTGATATGCCGTTCTCATAGTTTCTCCAATAATCTCTTTGACGAGACTGGACAAGCTAGGCCATCTCTCAAATAATGCTAAATATTCCCCTAATGTGGACATTATGTGTGCCAAGAAATTCCTGAATTAATTTCAGTACTTCCATACTGCATTCATGTATGTCAGCAGTAGCCACAGGAGCTGTCTGTTCGTGCTGGAGACTGCTTATTCTGAGGGATTTTTTGCACCTCTAGGTCACCACATCTACCACTGCCAGTTCCAACAAAGGGTTCCCCATCCCTCACCAAGAAATGCACAATCACCTGCACAAAGTCCATCAGGACAGATTCTAGTCAGTATCCAAGAAACAATTCAGATAGCAAATGTTGGTTTCTTTGTGTTGCTAAATACTGTCCTTATGCTTCTTTTTAAAGAATGACCTTTTAGTTCTTGTCTAGACCAAGTTCTGATCACTCAGGAAAGGCCGAAGCAAAGACACATTAAGCAGGGAGTCACCAAACCAGAATCCTCTTCCACGGTAATTTTGGATTTCCAGCAGAGCTGCTCTTGAGCTGTTGCAACAGCCTTTACACAATCACTGTTCCTTTGCTCCTCCTGTAGGGAGATTTCAGCATGCAGGCTGTACACAGCCCAGGCTGCTGCCCCAGGCAGCTGAGGTGCCCAGGCAGTGCTGGGGCCTTGGAGTTCAGCTGCTGCTGGCTGGCAAGTCGGAGCCTGCCCATTGCACCTCTCTGCAGTCTGCTGGCCCCGCCACAGAGGAAAAGGGGTCCTGCTGTTCCTAACTGCTACAGGCCTGCTAAAGGGAATGAGGGCTTGCTCTTCTCTCCATATTTGTGAGAACCTTCAAATATCAAAGTTAAATCCAGGCTTACTCTCTCCTTTCTTTACATAAAAGCTTTCACTCAAAGCAGATGTTCTCAAATCTATTATCCTCTATTTTGTTCATAGTGGTTCTAATTTTTCCCACGTTGCTCAAAGCGCTATCCTCAGGTGACTGTTCTCTGAGCTTCCCAGCTCAGCTTTACCTTTTAAATAACATTTATCCATTAAAAAACAATTCTATTGCTTTTTGCAGCTATCGTTTTGTCACATATGGATTTATTCAATAAATGCTTTTAATAGAAACATCTCTAGGTTTTGTTTGTCAAGAGCTGCCAGGCTTTTACAAGCCAGGGTTTGCACAGATGTTGAATTGCCTCTCTGTACCCAGAGGAGATTTTCCTGCTGGTCATGACACAGGTCCTGCACACACAATATAAAGGAAAGGAAATTAAAAATATGGGTAGCTACACAATTCACAGACAGTAAATGGTGAAAGAGTATTAGGCTTCCAGCAACTTTTGGACCACAGCAAAGCTTCTAATAAAAGAAGGGATATGAGATTTTAATTTGCACTTCCAAGATCTACTTAAAGACCTAAAAGCCCAGCCTCAACACACACACTATATAAAGGCCATCAGCAAGAGCAAATGCAGCCAGCCCAAGGGCACTTGGAAGCAACAGCTGACAGGACAGAAGAGAGAGGTCAAGATCAGTATGTCAAAAATCTTTCATTCACGGGTCAGCCTGAAGTTAAGCAGCATTGCTCTTGTCTGCCTGCTGCCTGCCGTGGGGCACTGGGTGTCTGGTATTTGTGTCTTGGTGTCCATGGCATCCATCCACGCGGGACTTCATGGCTGTCTCCTGAAAAACTGTAGAAGTTGGTGGTTGTGGAAAAAAAGGAGTATTCTGTTCTGTTTCCCCAGTCCTTTGCTTTTTCTGAGGTCTTCAGATGTCTATTGTTATATCCTTGGCCCAAAGTCTCCACCGTGAAAGTGGCACAATACTAAGTTTGTCTAGAGCAAAATTGACAGAAAATATATTGCCTAATATTATTTGTAAAGGTTTTTAAGATTTCTAAACTTGTTTTTGTGCCATTTTTTGCTTTCTTTCAGTGGAATACTTAATCCATTCTTACATTAATAGGATTTCTTGTTGTTCATCTTCCTCCATCCTTTCCATAGTTACCCATCCAGTCCCACAAGGACTTATTAATTAAATTCTCTCAGTACAGAGCTATCTTTCTCTGACTGTCTCTATTTTCTGTACTGCAGCTTGTGTACATTGTCGAGAGGAATCAGAGAGAGCGAAGAACCAAATAAAAAGATCCCTCCAGGAATACAATGTTCGATTATACAAAGAAAACCAGCAGTTCCAATTGCTCATCCTTATTTCCCACAGGAGGCTTCAAATGTCTTTGTTCTTTGGCTTTTTAAAAAGGATTTCCTTTTCTGGTAAAATCATTTTACCTGTGAACTACAGGCCAGGCTTTTCATCACATTTACCTGTTTTACCATTACCAACTGCTACATATTCTTCTTCCCCGTGTTCTGCCTCCAACAAAGAGCTTTGGGATGTTTCTCATCTCCCCATGGCTTTGTACCCAAGCTCTAGGACCTTCCACCAGATCTGCATTTCCTAGGGGCAATATGGCTTCGTGTGAGCCACAGAGTGGGTTCCTCTCACAAATGATAGTGTTCATAAATGCATGACTGCTGACAGCAGGGATGATAAGATCCCTGGAGAGGCCCAGAAAGGAACGAGAGTGGGGCCCCAAGCCCCCTCTCATCTCCTGAAGGGTTGTACCTGTTTTATGGACAAAGAACAACTTCTGCTCCTGGAGTTGTCAGTCAAAGTCAGCTTCCTCAGTGCTAAAGTTATTATAAAAAAGATTATAACTCTTACATACATAAATGGGGAGTATAGTACAATTAACTGAGAGTTTCAAGCTGTGAGCTCCCTGTCTCCTTGTAGTCCAGAAATTCGTATGACTCACAGCCATCACACCTATGGTACATGTGCATGCATATACGTGTTTTGATATGTTCAGTATTTTGCTCTTGTCTAAAAATAAAGCTGCAAAATGGAACAGGAAAATCCATTTGCTCCCTTACACTTTATGTTGGGAATCTGATATTACCTCCAGTTTGCCATATTCCCAGCTGGCCAGATATTGTATCATTTATGTTGGATCTCCTCCAAAATTAATGGTATCATCTGTACAGTTTTAACGGTTTAATCTTGCTAAATCTCTTTGTTTCAAAATTTCATTGTGCCTGATCTTCATTATTTTAATTGTGTAATGCATTATAATTAATTAGATCTAACAGATTCCAATTCGGCTCCACATATTCACATCTCTCTGTGAACTATGGGAAGCACAAAACAAACCAGGCTGATTCCACGCTGTTTTTTTCAGTCCAGAGACCAGGTACTATTTTTGCCACTGACTTATGCTTGTCTGCAGGCAAGTCATCTATCTTTCTGTTTCTCCAAGGGATTCCAGCTTGCTGTGTTTATAGCCTAACCCAGTCTCAGCACAGGTTGACATCTTTACAGGCAAGTGTTACAGAAGTAACAGTAACAACCCACAGCCCCTCCCATGTGCAGCTGCCTTCTAGCTGGGACTGACTCCTGTTTAAACTGAACACAGGAGTAAAGATTGTCAACATGGAGGCTTGTGAGTAGGTATGTTGTTTCAGTGCAAAACATGGCAGCCTCCCTTTCCTCCCCACCCATCTCATGTCAAGTTCTGGCAAGATTTTGGTACTTCCCAGAGGACAGACTCTTCGCCTACATGGAGGGATACCTTCTACTTTGTGTGCATGACACAGCTCCATTGGAGCCATGCCAGGTGTCTCCGGAAAGTACTGCTGCTGTTGCATGCACAGACCTGGCATCCAGGTCCTCGCACCATCTCTCCATTCATTCTGATCACAGCCAGGTTGTAAGAAAGAATAGCTTTTCATTGAGGATTAAGAACTAGTTGCTTCTTCTGAAGGTAGTGATCGGAGAAGAGCAAGTTTTCCTTTCCAGCAGTGAATGAAGTTACCTACCTTTTCTTCCTCATCACCTTAACACAGCCAGCACTTCAGTGGGAAGAGTGTGCGCCCAGGACACAGGGGACCCAAGTTCCATTCATTCCACCTGAGAGAAGACAAACCCATTTTTTCAGAGCACACTCTTGTCACCAGGCTCCACAGGAAGGTCTTTAGCTCCCATTAAAGATTTGTCATATTTTTTCAAAACCAAATAACAGAGCAATGATTCTGAGAGCAATTGTGACCTGCTGTCTTCTGGCCAGAGTTCACAGACAAAGGTGAAGAGATCTGTTTCTGCTCCCTGCCCTAAGGAATACTTCTGCATCTTCTCTGGTGATCATTACAGTGTAAAACAAACTCAGGATATCTTTCTGGGTAGTATCAGGGTTCCCTAGTACCCTTCTTGCAGCAGTAAGCAGTATGGCAAAATACTGAAACCACCTTATATATGATAAATCAGACCTTGACTAAATTCATCATAGAAAAGAAGATGTGAAGAAACAAATGTATGCAGAAACCCTCCATTTACATCTCCACAAGGAAAGCACTTTAACGCGCCCCAGTCTGATGAAAGACATTCCCTTTGGCATTGTGGGCAGTCAACTGTGCAGGGTTGCTCACTGGACATTAATGAACAGATGCTACAGGGAAAACACAACAGGTGTGACATGAAAAGACCAACATGCACTTGGTTCTGCAAAGATCCCCCCACAAGGTAACAGAACAAGCCCCCACTGGTGCCGCATCCCTCCAGAGCACTGCCTTTGCAGCATCCATGGTTCTTTGGGCTCACTAGCCAGCCTTCGCTAAAAGCATTCAATTAAGATAATTAAGACCCTCCCCCCAAAAAACAAAAGAAAAACATTACGTATCTTACTTGGGAAGCTCATTATGAAAGAGTAGAGAAAATGATCTCTAGCAAACATGGAGATAAAATTTAGATTTTAAAGCCCTAGAAGCAAAAAAAAAAAAAGTTCATCCTTTATTTTTAAATTCTTTGATCATTTTCAGATCTGTAAAAATATTCAGTTAGAACAACTGTAATCAAAATACTATACTGTGTGTTTTTGTAATCTGGTTTGAGTGTTCTTTCCCACTCCCAAAACATAGCACGGGCTTGGTTTTAGGTAGAGACACATTTTTATTTTTGCAATTTATTTTTCCCCTGAAGAAAATGTGCTTTCAAATCATATGTAGGATGGATTCATATATTTGAAGCAGTTTGCAGGCTGTTAGAGGTGAAAAAGGAGAGTCTGCAGTGTTTGGGCCAGGTATGCTCACATGCAGCCGGATGGCTGGGCACAGCTCAGCTGGCTCTTTGTGACGCTGTCAGTGGAGCTGCCCAGCATTTCTGACTCAGGTGGGCAGAACATTTCACACCCCAACAGCCACAACCACAGCCTGGGAAGAATCCAGCAGGGGCTATTGTTGATTAGAGAGAATATGCCAGAGCAAGAAGCTCACCAGTGAAGGAAGGAGCAGGCCAAAATCACCAGCAAGCCTGGTCTGTGGGAGGAAGGTCACGGCAGGGGGGAAGAAGGGGAACTTTTGGTTAGTGGCAAAGCACCAAGGCATAGGAAAAGAGTATTTTAGTGCTGCATATATCCAAATGAACGTATTTAAGACTTCTCTTTTTAAGACTGTATTTAAAAGTTCCCTTTGAAATGCTATGCCATATTTACTTGGAGAGGTGATATGCTGGGGACATTCTGTGAATGTCAGAATGGTGCCAAGGACCACATGAGCCAGGGGCAGGACATGCCAAGCAAACTCCCAAATCCTCCTGGGAGTGGCACACTGCATGAGTGCCAGGAGAGGCTTAATTTACAGCTAAGGTACAGGTATGTCAGCCTACTTATTATCCAAGAACCTGCAGGAAAAATATTCCCTGAGTTTGTGTCCAGATGCTGAGGAGTAGGTTTGGTATTGCAGACCAATTGCTTGTGCAATAAGAGCTTAAAAGCTTCATCAGAAAGAGAACTACTAACTCTGCTTGTCTTATCACCATCTATCAGTAGGAGATGGAGAAAACAAAAAGGTCAAATAATTTCTTCATCAATGCTGAGCATAGACCACACCAATAGATTATATCCTGGAGTTTAGGATATTTATTATCCTGGAGCCCAGGATAGTTCAAGAACTTTCTGCCTGAACATCAACCATAGCTCTAGATGGACACACTTCTGAATCTCCACCTTATCTTATAAATTGCTAATTAAATGCCCCCCCACCCCACATGCTTTCTGATAGTTGCAGGATGTAGTACACATCCTTTAAGACATCTATGGATCTCACCTGTAGTAGGGATTTTTACTGCTTCTTTTTCTTCAACCAAACTCAGGAAATAGACAGTCTTCATTCTTCTTTTATTACCTTCTTCCTTTTTGTTTTCACAGTAGGTGGAACCTTTTCTTCAGCAGGTTCTTTTTTCACCAAATCTTGTACCTCCACCTATTCTCCTTAAAAGGGCACCTGATCTCTGCTTTTGAGTTCTGAGGTTTCCTTGTGAAAACCATCACCTCTGAGAATTGGCACTGGTACATATCTTAATCCATAGCCTAGCAAGTCTTCCTGTGAGCTGTTGTCTCCATACAACCTTTTGCATTTACAGGCATGAGTTGTAGCCAGCTCTGGTGACAATTTTTCTGTAAAAGAAGAAGAAGAGAAATGACATTGTAAAATCTGGAGCTGATCAACAAATCTGTTGGTGGAGCTCAGAGCAACTCAGCATTCTGAAGTTAGTCTACTGCTATTATTGCTGCTCACATGCTGCTTATCATATCATAGAGATCATCTGGTTACAGCCTGGTTGCACTCTTAATTAGCCTTGCCAGAAGCCTGCCAAGTTTTGGGGAAAAACAAAGTAGTTTAACTGAGAAGTGAGACATTAACTATTTGAGAGATAAAATAATTGATAAACTTGGTAGTCTTGTTAAGCAGTTTAACCTTTTTCCCATTGAAACCTCATTTTCAAGTTAAGCAATACAAAAAAAGAGAATCCAAAAAGTAAGGGGGTGGAAGTGCCTTCCCTGTAAAACCTTAGGCCTGGAAATTTGGCTTCAAAAATCTTTCTTGGGGGCTTAGGTTTCAAAGCCTGCCTTAGATAAATGACAAAAAATATTGGCTTGGTAACTCTGGCACTGGCTTGCAAGTGGGATCTCAGCCCCTTACTCAGCTTCCAGTCTTTCCATGTGGCTACGAGCAAATCATTCAGACATTTGACAGAGAGCTCTGTCCCTACAGCACCTTTCCCTGCACAACTGGGTGTAGATGTCAATTTGCTGCTGACCTTTACAGAACAGTAAAACTGTAACTTGGTCTGGCTGCAAGCACTCCCACTAACTTTATACTTCCTGGGGCTTATCTATTATGCAAAACCAGACAGGTTTCACAAGCTGGAAGTTGTGTAGAAGAGCAGCTTTTATCACAGCCCAGTACTATGTGTGTGTGTAGTCTTTGTTTTGACATCCTCTCAATTGTGTCCTGTTTAGATAAATGACCAGAAAAGACCTACAAAAATTTCCAGGCCAGGTAAGGTATCCATCTTGAGGAAGAACCTGATAGAAAAGAAAGAAAAGGAGACAAGGCATTTTGTTTCTCCAGCTAAGCTGTTTTGTAAAATATACAACTCTCACATGTGGGACAGTTGTGGGACTCCATATGGGACTATCCTAAAGCCTCTGCAATGTTGGGTTGAATGCACTATTAGAAATGTGTATATAGTGGATCAAAAAAATAATAATTTGCTTCGTTCTAGTTAGCCTCTCCTAAACTAGATTTATTAGTTCCCCCATGTAAAAGCTGGGTCTCTAAAATGCCAGGTAGCTGGCAGGGGGGTACGATAAGAATCCATGACTGTTTGATGAGTATAAATATCAAAGCAGAGGATTCTCCAGTCAGCACGGAAATGGGTAAGTACCGATCAGTTTTGATACAGCTACTGACAGGAGCACATCCTAACAGCCTATTTGAACTTCTTGGGTAATGAAACAACCAGCCATTAACTGGCTCCCACCAGATCTGAGATCTGATTTTTAAATCAGACAGAATTCTTAGGACAGTTAAGTTACAGGAATTGATGCTGAGCCAGTAGAGCAAAGGAAATACAAAGACAGTAACAGACTCCAGAGGTCCAGGGAGGAAAAAAGGTGTTCAGGGCAGAAAGGAGGAAGAAGAAGCAGGGCAAGAGAATGAAGCTGCTCTGCAAAAAATAAACAAGGTGGGGTTTGATTGTTTTCATAGACTTGGGTTCTTTGTCTCCTAAAATCTCTGTCATAACACCTTGAGGTTCTCTTCCAAAACCCCACTCTCTATAGAGCCACATGCTGTGTTCAATCAAAAATCTTTGGGCATACTCTGGCGGGCTGGTGGCTCTCAAGCCCTGTATAAGGGCATTTCATTACATGCTTTGTCCTCTGTACAGCTGCAGTTTTCACAGACCTTGTTTATCTCAAAATTTCAGCTCATCTTTCAAATTTGGTTGAAATTGGGTCCCAAAGTTTTTAAGGGGAATTGTTGAATGTACAGAGAGATAAGCACAATCTCATAAACCTCATTTCAAAGGCAACCAGGCTAAAAAATACCAGTTTTTAATTTCAGATCCTGTTCGTGCCAAATGTTGTCTAACATTTCAGCAGCAATCTGTGGCCCTGAGAGCTTCTTTCAATATCCTATCAGGAATATAAAATAATCGGATAAATGTAGTCAGTATAAAATAAAATTAGTTGAAATTGGTTGCTGGGCTGCAAAACTAAAGCTGACAGGCAGTTGTGAGGAAACTTGCAAGAAAATGTTTATTTTATGTATTTCTTTGGGGGTTAGCAGCCTGGAGCTGTCATGTTTTGCCCATGCTCAACAGCAAAAAAAAGGGAACTGAGCGATTTTACCCATAGAAAATATAAGTTTCTATTGCGTTAAGCAAACCTTCAAGATTAGAACTGCTATGCAGTAAAAAGTAACTTGAATAAAGTAATTTAATATGTATTTAGAGGCCTGAATTTCCCTTGTAAAACTACATTTTGAATTTCTTTAGCAGCCTGTTGTGATAATTTTGCCAAGGGCTTGTGGAATTCTAAGTAAAACATAAGTAAGTTCACCTTCATCCACAACTTGATTGAACTATTCAGATACCAGTAAGAGATTAATGAGATTTTTTAGTCTAGAAATTGTTGTTTCTAGGACCACCTTATAAAACTACCCTTGAGGTGCTGTACCATTTTAATTTTAACTTCAAGTTATCATCTCATAAACAATTCACTGTATTAATAATTCCTTGGATTACCCTACAGAAATACAGGTTTGATATGTTACCCATTGAATCTTTTAATGGCAAAGGTTTATAGTGAGAGTTTAGAAGTCAGCATGTATCCCATAGCAGATGTTTAATTTTTTAAGTCCTCCAGAAATTATCAGAACATACACTATGAGACTGGTAACTTGCACCTTAGCATTTTTTTTCCGATCCCTTCAACTCCAACTACTGTGGTCTATTTCTAAAGAATGTAAAGAAAATAAATAATTTACCTTTAAAAAATAAGAGACAAATTCGGGACAAATGCATGCAAGACAAGAAGCTCTGAAATTAAGTGGCAGAACTGATTTGAAACAAGACAGGCTTTCTCCTGACAATCAACATGAAACTAACATTAGTGAGTAAGCACAAATAAATAAAAAATAAGTCCAAAAATAAATCAAAGTAGGTATAATAGAATGATGTTAGTCTCAAATTTGCTTTAAGACATCCTGTCTCTTGTGGTAATTTTTAAAAAAATATTCTTGCTCACTCAAAAGCAGTTACACATAATGGAAATTAATACAAGCTAAAAGAGTTCTGAGTTCCCCAATCCCATTGGCAACTGTTTGCAAAGAGGAAAGAACTGTATTCATCTATAAATGAACAGAATTACTGCGGATTCGGTAATTCAGCCCTCTGTGAAGGATCGGGATAAGACTGGTGCACAGTTAATTTATCAACACCATGCTAAATTCACTCCAACTCGTACTTGCAGTCTCAGAGGACTCATGTTCAGTCAGTGCTCCCAGTGGAGAGGGTGCCCAACCACTTTCATGCATCCTAGGGCAAAACACACCCATTTTTGCAAAGCAAATTGCAAAGCATCATCTATCTTGCTTCCTGTAGGGTGAAAAGGCGAAGAAAATAGATGTGATATATTCTTTCAGTGTATCTTTGGAAGACACACACAAATACCTCAGCATTGGGCAATCAGTTTGGAATGAGAATATAATAAAATCATAATACAGTATATATATATATATATATATACTCCATTTGCAGGCCTCTGTCTAGCCATGTGTTTCCACACACTCATGTTAAATCCCTTTTTTGTTGCTGATGTTTGGGATATATCATTTGATTTCTTTGAAGTTCTGATGACTGCAGCAGTATCCTTAAAACACCTGTTCCTTAGCTATGTCTCAAAATAGTCTGATTAATCAACCTTATTTGTGAGTGATCAACTTTGTTCTTCCATGGAGCTTCTGACTTTGCATCCAATATTGTCAAATCAGTGCAGGTGCAGAAACAAAATGGATTTTCCCCAGGAAAGCAGATACACCCAAAGCAATGGCAAGATGCTGTTTTTCAACATGAGCTCTAAGCAACTCAAGAATTTCCGCACTTTTACAACACAACTAATGCACTTAAAGACGACAATGAAAGGAAATAAATGAGATTCAGTACATACGCTTACATAGATGCACCTGGCAGACTCACCACCCAGACTATTTAAACTCTCCTTCCAGTTAATGGGTTCCTGGAAGTTATTGCAGCCCTTTAAGCGTGGCCAGATCCTGAGGTTTTCCCCCATCTCATTCACTGAGGGTCAGAAATAAAGTTTTTTAAATTAAATTCAGTTTGTAGTGGCTCCTGTGCAAACTTACAGTCTTTCACACCATTCAGGAGCTTTTCCTAAACAAGGAAGAGCAGCATCTAGCTTCCTTTCTCAGAGAGGTCAGTAGGAGGCAAAGAGCAGCGCCAATTTATCTTCATTACTTGGTGACAAGTTCTGTGAAGGCAGTTGCCATTTTACATTACTTTTTTTTTCAGAATCAGGGAATGTGGTAACTTACAATTCATCACTTCTATGCCATTTATTTGGTGGGTATCCTGACATCCTTCTTGGATACTTGTCACATTGTTGACAAGATGTTTGCAAACATTTTTAAATTATTTTGTTGAAAATGACCTTTGCATTGTATTGACAGGTGAATAGGACGAAGCATCCTTCGGGACACTTTCAACTATGCACTAACTCTCTAATATATATAGATACTTAAAACCATTCATAAGCAAAATAATTTGAGGGTTTTAATTTGAGGTACAGGATTACTTATGGAGGACTCACTGGTATGTTGATTCTTTGGCTAAACGTGCAATTTTTATAAAACTAGTCTATGAAAAGATGGGTGAGGAGGTTAGAGTAGGTTTGATGAAGCAGAGAACAAGGCCATGTGGGATCCAGCAGCTCTAACTTCTTTCTACTCTGTGATGAAAATTAGTAGCCTTACCACAGTTTATGTTTTATCACTGGCACCAGAGTCAGAATCTGACTCATTTTAGACCCCTGGGGGTGGAGGGAGGGAAAAAATAAAAGAGAGACATGCATTAATCCTTCACTGAAGTCTTTCAGTGGGGTCAACCTACAGGAGGATTCTGATGATGAAGGCTGTCCAGTGTTCCAAAAGCACGATCAGACTACAAAGGAGAGGAATGAAAGATCTCACTCCCTTGTGCAAAATTTGAAGTTTGGCTTGCAAATCACAGGCTGTGGCCAAGGGAAGAAATAAAGTTAATTAGAATATACTGTATTCCTAAAAATGTTAATAAATATTTTATTCCAGAAAGGTGGTAATACTCCAGTGATCTTGCTTTTCCTAAGTGGGGGGAAAAAAGCTCAAAGCCCTACAGAAGCACAGAAAGGCTGCATAAAAATACTCCCATATACAAATAATCATGTAGCACAGAAAGCTATGTAACAAAGTCAAAACAGCACCTTTTGGGAAAGTAACTCTTAAGAGTAGGAGAGCACACAACAGATCTGCCAACTCTTCTTTTTTCCCCCTGCAGGCTGTAAATTTGCAGAATCATCTCCTGGTCTCTGGAGAAATGCCCTTTGCTAGGCTGTCTTTCCTTTTTTTCCCCTGTTCCCAGGAAAAAACCACAAACCAATCAACAGCAACGCAGAACATTTCCATTTTCTAGCAGCAGCCTGGTCAGCACCAAGAATCACCACCACTGCACCTTCCAGGCCAGATAGCATCCTCCAGCTTCTAAAGGCTATTTTTATGGACTTCCTGGATTGTTGTTCCTGATCTGTGTAAGGGTAACACTCCCAAAAATACTGCCATCCTCTTCTAGGATGGGAATAACCCTACCTTGTACTGTACTCATCCACTTGTAATTAAATATGTTTAAACACAGGAAATAGTAATAACTAAGCACTTGTGGGAGAAAGGATGGGAGGGAAAAAGACTAAAAGCTGTGTTAGAGGGAGCATAAAAGATACCTGGAGTCATTTTCTCCCCTCCCCATCCCTTCATTTCTTCCTCTCATGTAAGAAAGTAAAGTAAGAATGACTGTAAATAAACATGCATATGTGTACTTTCATATGCAAATGTTTCTAACTCTACAAATGAAATTTTGCTGCTGGCTGCCGACTAGTACGCCTGACAGTCTGAGATAGTGAAAGTGCAAGTCATCGAACAAAAAGCTGTGTGGAGAGAAGCAGAGAAAATGCATCTGAAGAACAGAGAAGCTGCTTAAAGCCTAGCTTTTTAAGAGACGAAGTTCCCTGGTCAAAACCGAAATAAGCAAGACAAAATGCAAACATTCCACACTGGGGGAAAAGTGCAGGAAATTTAAGACTAGAAGGCAGCAGGAGAGTATCTGCTCAAGAGACAGCATATGCAAAAGGTGAGTAATGTCTAATTCCTTGGATCTGTTTCAAATGGCAGCGTTCATGAAATCCAGAGGAGTGGAAATGGGGGTTGGCAGAAATAACCCACTTAAAGGGAAAGGAGTGCAACATCCATTGATGCATGGGGCTGTTAGCAAACAAAAACTATGGTTAGTGGCAATGAGGGTTGGTGCAGGACATGTTCAGTTCACTCCTAAACCAAAAATAATGGAAAGGACTGAGTGGAAAGGCTGATGTTTTCCTCCCACTGAACTATTAACACTGCCTACAGCATTGCAGCCTACTTCACAAGGGGTTCCCCTATATTTCCTGGAAATATCAAAAAGCAATGCACACTTGTACTGCACCTAATTCATGCTCCAGTCTGGGTTCTTATGCACTTTTAAGGATTTTAATTTTTCCTGTATCAGTTAATTTTTCATCATGTTGCCACAAAATATTCAAATACTTCTGAAAACGTATGGTCTATATTGGGTGGTTGCCATTTCAATGAGACTTTTCTACAAAATAAAGGTTTAAAGCTTATGTTAAAAATGAAGTCTGTAACATAACTTGAAACAAGTTGCAGCAAATGCTGTGCCATCATACCATCTGTGTTCAAGTACAGCTCTGAAGCTCTCCTCCTATTGCTTCCTAAAGTGGAAAATAATGGTAAAAAATAAAAACAGATAAGATGAAGAAACACTGTGTATTGGAATACATTATGAACCTGAGCATTACGATGTTTGTTTCAAAAAATGAACCCTCTGTACCTGTACACCCTAACAAAGCATCTTTGGGGAATAAAGAGGAAGGTTATATTCTTCTTCACGTTTAAATTAAGCAGCAGTGATGTTCTCACCTGACACAGCTAGTTAATTTTGGTGAGCTTCACTCTACACAATACTGGCCATTTTGCTTTTCTTAGCTCTCTTCACAAGCTTTCCAACAATATTTTGTAAGAACATGAGCCAAATCCATTAAATCTTGGAGTTAATGGAAGAAACCAGAACAGATGAGAAAGAATTTTAAAAATACACCACTGTTAAATCAATGTCGAAGATAACAGAGGTTGCAGAGCAAAATTTACAAGGAGCAAAATGTACATTGTGACAAACCCCAACATACATCCTAGGCCATGAGAAAGGGTAGTAAGAGATCCAAAAACAAACCCTGCAGGTAAAATGCCACCACACAAGAGCTAACTGCCCTGTATATGACACATTAAAAAAAGCCCTGTTAAAAATTCAACTTTGCCATGCAGAGCTTAAGATAGCACCTTTCTGATACTCAGTCAAACTACAGGATCACCGTTTTGGAGATGTAGAAATATCCCCCCCGTTCTGATCACTTTATCGCACTCTCAGGTCTACAGCCCCCTTGTCACTGCGGGGTGGGAAGAAGACAAGGAAGAGGCCGGCGAGCTGCCCCAGAACTGCCTGGAGAAGGCAGAGACACGCAGGCAAGGGCCCGGGGCAGAAGGCAGCGCATCTGCGGCAGAACCTGTTGATGCTGTTTTCTCTGGTACTGCACCAACCCGCTGCCCGGACAGCCGCTCGTCTAGAACACAAATGTAACTTCCCCTTGCTTTACCAGCAGCCAGCACCTCACTTTTCCTGTGCTATTCCCCACCCACTGCCCCACCAACAGATGTGCAGGGCTCTGTCGGCAGCAGCACGGGTCTGTCCTGCGCTGGAACTCTTCCTGACGGACTTGTTCCGAGCAATCAGCCAAGCAGGGGCTTGTGATCCGAGCAGGAGCCGCTGGGGAAGCTGCTGCCGCTGGATCTCAGCCCGAGGTGTTCCAGGAGCCCTGGCACTGGGCACGAACAGGGTGAGGAGCTCTCCGGGGTCTGCCGGGGGCAACTCTGCGAAGGAATCACCCCCCCGCTCTGGGCGTGCTCCTGTCCCGAGGCACAGCCTGACACAGGAGACGAGAAGAGAATCTTCAGCCTATCTAACACTTCCCAATAAACATGCCGAGGTGCTCTCTCCGCCTTATTAGTCTCCATTTTATTTCTAATCCTGTGAGGCAGCGCTGATCCCAGAGCCCACAAGAAAGCAGCAGAGATGAGGACTCTGCACACTTGGGGCAGGGGCTCAGGCTGGAGCAGGGGACAAGCGAGTGCCAGTTTCCAACATCTTTGGGAAACGCTCTTCTTTCGGAAAAAGCATTTCCAAGAGCAGCAATGTTGATTAATTATCTTCCTACTCCTGTCAGCTCGTTCTCATCAGCGTTTGCGCGGTGGGGTCAGAAATGCCTCTTTGCATTTCCAAGGGAGAGGCTTCCGACGGGACCGTCCTGCCCTGCGGAGCCTCTGCGTGTCCACCCGCCATCCCCGGGCACCCGCCCTCTTCTGGACCTTTCCTTCCCAGCCCACACCGTGTGTTCTCCTCCCGCTGCAGCACGAGGCTCCCGGGACGGCGCCGTGCGTACCCCGCGGCCCAGCCACACACCCACACACCCACCGCGGGCTCGGGGGGGTTTCTGGGGGCTCTGGGCGCCCCGGAGCCGGGAGAGCCCGCCCGGGGCGGCACAGCCCGCGG
>WEKX01028437.1:3694-52254 GCA_013390025.1 Pitta sordida | reverse complement strand
TGGACGGTGCTGCCATGGACGGTGCTGCGGCGGCGGCTGGCCCTGCCCCGGGCACTGGCGGCGGGGCCGGCGCTCTGGCCGCGCTCCCCCCGGTTACGCCGAGCGGTAAATAAACCGTGGCCAAACCCGTGCTGTAAAATGGCTCCTTAACCCCGCCGTGCGCGGGACCGGCGAGTTCTCGACGCGCGTTTTCAAATCCGGGTTTGTGCCCCCGTGTTGGGGACAGGAGAAACTAAAGCTTGAAGTTATCTGGAATGCTGAATTGTGCTTCGTTTATTCCCAAAGACGAGGGATAGCCCTGCCATTGTTTCGTAATGTCACGTGAAATGACAGAAATGTTAATGGTGAAGGATGAACGTGCAGGGCTGGGGTGTGTGGAACATACAGAAATACACGTAGGGCATTCGTGGACGGAATTGCTTCACGGTTTATGGAACTTGTCAATCTTTGAAAGACGGTGTGTTGTAAAGCACATTGCCCGTTCCTGAAAATGATTGTTGGGATAGATTCGCTGAAGGCTGAAGGGTGAGGGAGGAGTATTTTTTTTTCCCTGCTGTACCACAAGAATTTTCCCAATACCTCTATTCAGCAGAGCTTGATTTTTATTTTATCTTGAGTGATGTTAAGATGCAGGTTATGAAGCATCTCAGCCAGAACAGTAAAATCTTTTGTCTCTGAAAGCAGTTTCTCAGGCAGGGCAGCAATACCTGGCACAGAGCATCCCATAATGGGGATTCTCATTTTGGGAAAGGGAGTTAACATTGTGGAAGGGTGTGCACCTTGAAATGTAGATATTTCGTGCATTCTGATTTTTTTAACATCCAGTGTGGGGTTTGATTTGCAGATCTCCATGCCAACCCTTCCTGCATGTAACTGTGTGAATCTTTGGAGGCTCAAAATGCTGCCTGGTACTGGTTTTCCAGCCTTTATTTGGTATTCTCCTGAGAAAACCTTACTATTGGGCATTTTCTTTGTCAATTTTCTTGTATTGATAATTTGATGCAGTTGATGCTGCAGCTGGAATGCAGTCTCATGAGAGAATGGCGAAGAATTAGGAGTATTTTATGTGCATAAGATAGTGATGATTTGCTTTTGGTTCACCTTTGGATGCTTTTGCTTGCATTTATTACAGTAACAGACTTTTAAAAGCTAACAGTCTTTCAGGAGGAAGCAGTGACTTTTAACTCTTCAATCCATGTATCCATGTGTTTGAACATTGAGTGCTGCTTGTATGCCTTGTCTTCTGGATGTCAGTTGTGTCTCTTACAGTTCCAAACTGCTCTACACACGACACCTTTGTCCTTGATCAATATCTGAATAATGCCTCACTATTTTTCCTCTTCAGAACTATCACCATGGATAAAAATGAGCTGGTGCAGAAGGCCAAGCTGGCTGAGCAGGCTGAAAGATATGATGACATGGCAAGTTGCATGAAGTCTGTGACTGAGCAAGGAGCTGAGCTGTCCAACGAAGAGAGGAATCTTCTCTCTGTTGCCTATAAAAATGTTGTAGGAGCCCGTAGGTCATCTTGGAGAGTCGTCTCAAGTATTGAACAAAAGACGGAAGGTGCTGAGAAAAAACAGCAGATGGCTCGAGAATACAGAGAGAAAATTGAGTGTGAGCTAAGAGATATCTGCAATGATGTGCTGGTGAGAAATAATGAAACTGTTGATCCATTTTTACTTACAGTTGCTGAATACGTGGTCCTGGTCCCTCTGGGACTATTTCTAGTCTGTCAGTAAAGCTGTGGTCTCCTATGCTGTTTCTGAAGGATAGGGTTTAAAAATGTCCATCTTTTTTTTTCCCTTTAATGTAGTGATTATTTGTATACAAGTTATGAATGCTAATGAATTTGGGGACATGTTGGAACATTATTGCATGGGAAGGAATAGTTATGAAAAATCAATGTATGTCTCTAAGTGTGAACTAGATAGAGGTTTGGGGTTTCCTCCTCTGCCCTTCCCCCTCAATGCAGTATTTGTATCCCAGGTCACTTCGATTTCTGCAACTTTATGCTGGTCTAGTTGTAAGAAGTAGTTCTTACTCTACGGAAATTGTGCCCCTCCCTGGGTAAGATGATGTAATGTTAGTTATGACTCAGCCATGCAGAAAATTGTCTGCAGGAAGAGGCAGTAGAAATGGTGTGATACCCTCTTAAACTTAATTTTTAGTATCAGACTAAAAGGGTGTTCAAGTTAGACATTTACTGTGGCTTGCAGTCATGTTAAAATGTGCATGTACCTGGAAAGCAACCCTGTATTTGTGTTGTGAGGATGATTTATGAAATCCAGACCTCTTCCAAATGCTTATTCCAGATTGTCAGGTTTTTTTCAACTGCATATGCCTGTGATGCTTCAGTGAGCACACGATGGGTGATGGGCAGCTTTTCAGTCTTGTGACCACTCGTGAGGTAGAGGTTACTGTCAGCAATAGGCTTGCCCACTGGACTGTGGACCCTGCTGATGTGTCACCCCGTTTGTGACAGAGACCATGTATCTGGAGGTGACAGAAGGACGTGTGGTACGAAGGAAGTGTTAAACAGTCAAGTGATGTGCTTGAAGATCTGCTGTCAAATGAAAATCAAGATCAATGAGTGGAATAAATTTTGCTTGATGTGTGAGATACCTGAATGGCATGGGCGGGGATAGCTGCTAGAAGACCGTTTCTCCATGGGTGTGGAAGAATCAGCGTGGGTAACTCTGAGCCTTGGCTTCCAGTTCAGGCTAGCCACTATCAGTATTGTAACACAGAACCACAGAATATTCTGAGTTGGAAGGAGCCCACAAGGATCATCGAGTCCAGCTCCTAAGTGAATGGCCATACAGGGATTGAACCCATAACCCTGGTGTTATTAGCACCATACTTTAACCATCTGAGCTAATCCCATCCAATTTCGTATGTTTGGTTGTCTTGGGTAAGGATAACTCTTCAACTTCTACTATGAAAATAGAAATGCTAAACATACTTGTAGGAAAGAACTGATTTACTAGTTCTTGTGTTGTAAAGTGGTGGCTCATCTATTCAAGCCAAGGAAATAAGGGTCCCAATCTGGCATTCTAATTGCTTGTTATTTCTTTCTTTGATTATTTTATTAATGGAAAAGTCCTGGGGCGTGGATGCTTTCAGCTCATAGTGATCCGAATTTCTTTTGTAAGCTATGTTTGGGTTTAAGAAACCATTTTAGTTAAGTCTGTGGGCTTAGAAGAACTTAGTGTTTGCAATTATTTTTTTTGTCTGGTAATGGAAGCCAGGCTGAGGTGAAACTAGCTTTTGGTGTGCATGTTAAATTCAAAAACTATAACAAAACCCCAGCTTTTGGGTTTTCTGCAGCAACTAGAGTGGCTGGGAGAGGAAGCACATGGGTGGGGAATCTTGTTAAATCTTTTGAATATCAAAATGGACTTGAATTTCTCTTTGTGTTACTGAGAGACATGTCCATACATTATTCAAAGAAGTTATTATGCCTTGACATGTTACTATTTTTAGGAAGCTAATGACTGACTAATCTTTAACGTTGCCAGTCCAATTTTTGTTAATAGGTTAAGGAAAAATTACTGTCCAGAAGAAACAATGCCTTAGGCAGTGATTAGCAGTAATAAAACTAGTTTTTCAGACTGAAGTTTAAAGAGAAAAAAAACCCCAACGTCTGTTTTCAAAGGATAGGGTTTAAAAATGCTTTCCAATGGCATGTGCTACCTGTGGTGTTGCCAATTGCGTTGAAAAATTAGCTATAGGTATATTTAAAAACAAATTCTTGTTTTCTTTCTTGGAGTGTCCTGTTTACATACATTCTTACCCACCTAGGAACATGACGGACCGTATTGCTTTATTTAACACCCACTTTGCTTTAACAGATTAAGAAAGTACTGTGGCAACGTTTGGTTGGTTGCTATGAACGAGAGACTGCACAATGCTACATGTAAATGCAGAACTAGGGGTTGGGTTGCTTGGGGTGTTTTTAGAAGATTTCTGTAATTCCTGTGCAGAAGCGAAGAACAAGGCTTACCAGATCTTGATTGGTGTGAAGTATGCCATTAATTAATAAGACTTGAAGTGTTAAACTTACAAAAGTTGCCAAGCTGGCTTGAGCTTTGAATCTTTTATTGAGGCTGTGAATCTCTTTGAGCTGTTGTGTCTTCAATTGTCTTCTGGGCTCTTAAGTACTATTTAGTGCGATGGGGTATTAGGTCACAGCTGAGTGTGACTGGAGGCCTTACTTTGGTGCTGTAGGGAGGAGACCAATTAACAGAATGTGTTTGTGACTAGAAGAGTGTGGCCAAAGCTGGCTCCTCTGCAGCTTCTCATTCTTTTCCCTCTGTGATTTGTTGGAATCAAATCACTAGTGTATTGGAAGAAATAGTTCTAATCTGGTAGATGCCAAATGTACTGATCTGTGCCTGGCTTCTGTTTCCCGCTCTTGTACTAATTTTCGGAGTGAATAAGAGCAATTAATGATGGATTTAGGCTTCTTACCTCACCACTGTTAGGCCCAATGATGAAAGTTTCAGTGGTTGGTTATGTGGCTCAGGCCTGGCCTTTTTTCTCCTTTACAGTGAGTGACCTTGCAACAGGAAAAGCCAGCCCTGCCACTTTCTAAATCTTCCCTCTTGAACCTGCTGTGGAATATCTCTACAGCTCTGCAAAGAGCTCAGCTCATCCTCTTGTTTGCTGCAGCCTCAGAGCGCTGCTGTACAAAAGAGACACCTAAAATCTCTTGTTCCGGCACCAATTCTGTCGGATACACAAAGAAGTATATTAAGGTGTAATATAACCAGCTTTAGTCTGGAATTGGGCTGGTGCTGCTGGCAAACTGTAAATAATTGTGACATGTATCTAGTACAAGTTCCTTGTGCTGTAGCAATAAAGACTAACTTTCCAGTTTTTTCAGGAGTGTGTGTGTGTGTGTAAGGAAGTACATTGCCATACTTGAGCATCTTAGAAGTACTTGAGTATTACAGAAGAATTCCAGCCTCAGAAGCTTTGAATTGATACAGGAAATTAAGCTTTTAGTTAAATACTTTTCCTCATGTTAGCTATGTGTGCTTCACATCCTGTTTTAGTTTCTATAGTAGAAGAGAGGGTCTGTCTAAAGTACCACTATAATGATCCATAATCATAATTTATTTGTAATTTCCATAATAAAAATTGTCATTAATGTAACAGGTGTGAGTTTCCTTCAAAATGCTTTTTACCTTTAGTAGAAAACTGAGCTGGAACTGAATTCAAATTAAATCTGTAGCAAGATGAATTTTTCAGCTCAGGAGGGTTCTGAAGTACAGAGAAGAATGTATGGAGAGGTCTTTGAGGAGCTGCAGTAATACCTGATATTGCTTGGATGTTAAAAGTTCTCAGGAGCTCTAGTGCCTTTCAGGTAGTCTCTGACATGAGCCACATGCAAACTAATAATTGAAAACATGACTGGCCATCTTCACTTTAGTGGGAATGTGATTCTGGACAGTTGCACTCACATTCCGCAGCAGCCCCTGCATGTCCAGTGCCCAATATGTGACAGTTCCCGTGTTCATACCCCACGCCCAGTCTGTGGGTGAGGTCACTTCCTCCCCTGGTTTCCACCGCAGTCGTACCCCCCGTAAATCTCTTTACAGGCACTGCCCAAGTGCTGTTTCACTGTTTCTTTTCCTGTGTAGTTAATATTAACAAGTTCTGGACACCTTTGCCTCCCTTCAGTGTTCTGGAGTTACTGTTGCATGTAGGTGCCACTCGGCATTTCTTGCCCTCTCCCTCCCTGCAAGAAAAGCTGCAGGGTGATAAGATGGAATGTTTGCTTTCTTCACTATGTTATTTCTTCTGAATTTCACACTCGGAAGCATAAAATAGTACTCCTTTTCTGCTCGTGCTCTTGAGATTTCTTTGTGCTTGTTATGTGCTTCACTTGTTAGAAGTGGTAATTGTGAGAAGAGCAGTTGGAAGTTATATCTCAGTGACTTTAGGTTTGCAGTTCTTTGTTACACATGTTGAAAACGAGAGTAGAAGGTTTAATAACCTATCATGGAGCTGGAGTTCACTGTGGGGAAGGGAGTGTAATTCCATTCAGAGTGCATATAAATGGCTTTTTAAAGAACATACCACAGCATTAAAGCTTATTGCTGTCATTCCTGAATTACTGTGAGACTATTTTCTAGTTGCCTGCAAACACTTAATAGGTTACTATGTTCGCATCTGTAAAATCTGTCTCATAATTCTTAGTGACAGGGTTAGAAAATTGGGTCTTCTCCTGTAGGAAATCAGATGCATTTGACATGCACGTGTGTGAGTTGGGTTTTTAAAACCTCAACCATTGTATGGTCAGTGTGCCCTCCTGATGGCTAAAGAGCACAGATGACCTGTCAAGTGGCGCTAGTGGGCAGAGGAATAGATTGCTGATGAGTTGAGTGACTGATGATACCATACAACCTTCTTGCTGTGACAGTATCTGATACTAACAGAAAATTGCTGTCTTCAGTTCTGTGACTCCTTCAGTATTGTTCATTTTTTATTTTTGACTGCACTTTGTTTCTGTCTTTGAGATCCGTGTCCTTTTTTCAGAAAAGAAGAGGAGGCGTTTGTAGAATCTTCTGTTCACAAAATGTCAGTCATGGAAGGGGGTGGTTAATTTGTTGAAATCTAAGAGTTAGGTACCCAAAATAATTTAGATTGGAAGGGAGGTCATTAAGTTGTACTCTGCTCAGAACATCTCCAGTTTGATCGCTTTGCTCAAGGCTTTATCAGTCAAATTTTTAATTTCTTGTATGAAGATTTCACCGCCTCTCTAGGGCAGCCTATTGTAATATTTGGTCATATTTGTTGTTAAAATAAAAATTAAAAAATCCTTACATGTAATCAGAACTTCTTATGTTCTGGTTTGTCTGCTGCCTCTCATCATTCCACTGTGGAATTCAAGGAAGAGTCTGGCTCCATCTTCTCTAGACAGCTGTACACAGCAGTAACATCTGGTCTTCTCCAGGCTGAAGAAATCCATCTCTCAGCCTTGCCTTGTACATCATGTGCTCTAGCCCCATAATCATGCTGGTGGCCTTCACTGGACTCACTTCAGGATATCTGCATCCTTCTTGAGCTGTGGAGCTCAAATATGGATGTAGAACTCAAGATGTCATCTCAAGATTGTAAAGTTTGCATTAGAAGTTGGTAATTGGTAACATGTTAGTGGTGTATGTGAAAACAAGTGAGTACCTCTGATTCACAAGTGTTTCTCTGAATGAACTTTTATGTAGTGCAGAACAGAATGTAGCCAGGGTTTGCTGACTTCTAAGGATGATTGTAACTTAAGCTTTTGATTAAATCCCCAAGTCTGGCTTTTTCACTTGGGGTTTGGTTGGTATAATTACTCACATATATTGAAGGTAGGAGGCTGAGGCAATTTGCATCAACCTCATGATTTCACTTTGTTAATCCTTTAATCACTTGCCTAGTTGTAGCTACACTCCTTCAGGGGTTTTTTGGCTGTTGGGTTTTTAGTTTAGTTTGAGTTCCTGGTTTGGGGGTTGGGTTGGGGTTTTTTGTTTGTTTTATGCAGTGAAAGCACTGCCTAAGAGCAATTTCCTTTACTTTTTAAAAGAAATTACACTTGAAATCTGTTGGATCTTTGATAATTAACACATAATTTATGAATCGGTTCAAATATGAGATGGCTTGTGTTGGGTTTTATTTAATCTTAGCAAGAAGAGCATCATAATGTTAAAACTGTGCTTACTGCACCCATTTATCATAAAATCAGGTATAGTGCATTGCATAAATGCAGATACCTTTGACATATTAACTGTCCTCACACATATATAGACATGTACACACGTGTCTACATCCTCCTGCATTTATTGGAAGTAGAAAACATACTTATTGTGACCAGTAGCCTGCTGTATTATTTCACTGATATTAGTGTTTAATCATTAGCTTTGATTTACAATTAAAAAATACATAGTGCATATACTGTTCAAAAGCATTGAAGTGACAACTTGTTTTATTCGACAGCAGCCTTAATTGTTCAAGTGCTTTACCTACTGCAGATATGCAGTTCTAAACAGCAAAATAAAATCAGCTTAGTCACTGATGACAGATACTCTTCAACATGCTGTTGAAGCAAGAACTTCATTGACTGTACTTGTAATTTTGTGAAGCAGCTAAGTGTGTTTGTTTCACTCTTGGTTACTTAGAAGACTAAGATTATAACTGCATTAAGGCACTCAGCTTCTGCTGTGCCTGCGGAAGCTACAACTGGTAGAAATACAAAATTTAGACTGAGAGCAGAGCTAGTGCATTATCTCTATACATCTGCACAAACTTGCTGCACTATCTCTGGAAACTATCTGGAAACTTCTGTCTGGTTGCTGAGCACGTGACAGAGTGCATGTTTTTCTAAAACAGGTTCTCAAACACTTTACTTGTTCTGTGCTGGGGGCAGACACAGTGGCCCTTGGCTCTGAGGCTGGTTGTCCGTTCAGGCAGTAGTTGACTACTATTTTGAAATAGTTTGAGAAAGCTTGTGCTATTCAAGTTGATTGAAGAGACTTAAGACTGATTATTTCTTAAATTTGGGGTTCTTGTATAGTGACTTATTTTCCTTGAAATCTGACAGAAGTTTGGCATTGCCTTTTCAAATGAGAAGTAATAATAAGTCGTGTTGCTGCTCAGATGAACAGTAAATTCTTAATTTTTTTATCAGATACAGTAGGTTGTACTTGATGATCCCAGAGGTCTTTCCCAACCTCATTGATTCTATAATATGGCTCAAATGAAGTAGAGAGCGTTTGTGGGTTGGTTTTGTTGTTACGTTTTTTCCTGGGCGTTGCCCTTTGTGATTATACAGGTTACAAAAGATTTGACTAAGGTAATCCGATCTCTTCACTGGTGGGTTTCTCCTAGTACATAGTAGGTTTGCACTGTTAAAATGGCATTTTTCCTAATAAAATACTTTTATGAACATTGTGTGCTATAGTGAATCCCTAATAGATCCATGCTGTGCTTCAAGGAGTTTCAAGTCTGCTCATAGTGCAAGCTGCTAAAGATAAATTGTTCCTGCTTCTATTTCTTGACAAGACTAAGAAGTGTTACTCCATATTTATGGACAGTTTTATTAGTATTTCTTCAGAGACCAAAACTATAAAGTCTTCAGACAGCTCTGGTTCGCAGTATGGCCACAATAACCATTGCTTAGACCGACCTCCTGAGCAGAAATTCTCATCCAACTCAATTGGTTTCGATTTTGTGTTTCTCGGAGGGTGTTCTGAAAAGAATAATAATCGATGCATCTGGTACCTTTCTTTTTTGTTGTAAGTCTCCAGTATTCAAGAAACAGTTTAATGAAGGGGGGGAGGGAGGGGGGAAAGACCCAGGTAAAAATTGCATATTGACTTTGATCTTCAACAGAGACTGTTTATTAATATCTCTAGCAAGACCTCCACAAATTAAAGACTTTAATCCTACTATTTTTCTGTTTTATTCAGTGTCTGAATGGCTGCAAGGAGAGCTATGTGTATGGCTGTAAAAGTGAGGGCTGAGATGCTATCCTTTTCTTTTTTTGCAGACCAGTAGTGGGTCTGTTCCATAACATCTCTCCAAGCACCCTGTGGGCCTTTGGTGCATATATGTACCTGCTTTTTACTGACTTGTGTCTATTCCTCAGCATAAGTGTCAGCATGAAGATAATTTTTCAGGCTGTTCTATTTCTTCCATGCTTTCCTCCATCTGCTCTTACATGACACTGCTTTTTGTTCTCTTTTCTAAAAAAACACATTTAGATTGTTTTAATTGCATTTTTCTGTATAAGCTAAAAATGCCTTATTGTCCTTTCTGTTATACAGGATTCCTTTATATCCATTAGTCTTTTTGTCAGTTCCCGTCTTAATACTCAGACCTANTAGGTCTTCACCAGATTGACACAGCAAAACGGGTGGTGAAACACACCTTTTTCCTGCTCTTACCAATCCCACTGTCCCCTGTCGCATCTCCCACTGTTGCATAAATGCTCCAAATTCCTCCCTGCCCGTGAAGGTCCTTTGTCCCAAATTCTGAATTCCTTTCCTGCTGGGGCTCATCCTTCTTGCCTCATCTCTTTCAGCCAGCCTTGTCACCTTTCTGAAACCTCTGCTGCTGTTTCTGTGAGCAGCCAATTCAATGGGAAGAGAGAACTAGTAATGAGAATAGGCAGCAGCCTTGTTTCCTTCTTTAGCAGATTTTTTTACCAGTGAGGTCTACAGTGCCTCAACAGCCATTAATTTTGACAGATTTTCTTGTAATCCTGTTCTAGAGAACAAAGAGAGAATTCTGTAGGTAACTTTAAACAGGTGGCTTTGCATTTAGCTGGAGTAGAAGGCTGAAAACAGTCTTTTTGGTTTTGCCCCAAAGGGGTTGGATATCACCCACGGGGCAGCAGTTGCAGAGCCCTTATCTCAGGCTCTGGGTAGAACTGTAATCAGGAGCAGCATAGCGAGCCTGTCTCAAAACAGCGTTTGGGGAAGGGATTGTTTAAAAATATTCCTCTCAAAATTACAAATATTTGTCACTTCCCTCCAAAATTTCAGATACTTGTGTGTAAATAAAAAGACTGGCCACAAATGGTTTGGTTAAACCCTTTGCAGTGTGTGCGCCAGTCTGTGCAGTGCAGCTAATTGCATATGGTATTTTATAGCCTGAGTAACTTTCCTAACTGTTGTGCCAAGGCAGAAAACACATGCATGGAAAATCACTGCCTGGCTTTTTACGGGAATGATAGGTGTTTTGAACTTGTCTGACACAGGAGGCCTGCTAGAATTACTTTGTCATGAAAACAGAAGTCTCTAAAAGTATAGCTTAATGAAGTGTGCTACAGTTACTGTACTGGTAGGTTGGTGCGTTCCATTGTAACCGAGTTCATGTAGCTTTTCCCACAAAGTATGTACCTGAAAACAGTGATCTGAGTCAGTAACTTGAATGTCTACCTCAGTACACACTCCTCTCACAAAGGATGGGTTGTTCCCCTTGGGCACAGAGGAGGTGGGTACTCTGGGGTGCAGGTGGTAAGTGTATCATTATGCATCTGGAAAGCTGGCTTGTAAGAATCAGTAGACTAATTTTATTGCTTGTTCTAATACAGTGCTTCAACTCCATGCCCCTTTTCGTATCTATTATGTCTTCCTTTTTCCTTCTCTATGCCCCTACTCACCTTCTTCCCTTGTAGAGAACAAGGTAAACAACTACCTGGGTGCTGTGAAAGTGAAACGGGCTTTTGATTGCTGTTGGAGATGGTACCAGAATTCTTCAAATAAGTTATCTCATAGTCTTCTTGTAGAAGTGCAGGCTTCAGTACCAGTGTTTTCTTTTTTTTTTTTAATAAAACTGGGAAACAGATTTAAGGCAAAAGTAACAGACTGTCGTGTGTGGGTACACAGGTATCTGCAGCTTCTCCAGTGTATTGTGAGCATTAAGGTTCTGTTGATGTAATGGGAGTTTGAGCAATGTAGAATATGGACAAGAAGGCTGTTAAAGATTACTGCTACATTCAGAGCAGTCATATCTGGCTCAGGAGGAACATGACTGTTGATGGAGGCTAAGGGAATTTTGCTAATAGCAAACTCCTTTGGGCAGTGTTGCAGGTAGGTTAGGAGACAGAAGGATTCTCTCATCCAGTACAATTCTTGTGTTCTCAAAATGCCCTGGAGAAAGTGGCGTACTGCTTACATCATGAAAATGTTATGCTGTTGTCATTAAGTGTGAAATTGGTTTCAGACTGAGCTTTAAAAAAAAGACGCACTGTTTCTTTCATGTCTTTCATGAATTTTAAAACCAAAAGTTCTTCCATGTTGTTTTCATCCCTATGTCATATACCATGAATGGATGGCAAGTGACTTGAAGTTCAGCTAATACTCCTGTGCAATTTATTCTCAAAAGTAGAAATAATGTTACTCCTTTGTCAAGTGTCTTTCGATATTGCATGAAAACAAAAGGCCTGCTTTGTCGTCTCCAAGAAAAACTGATATTGTTTAAGTTACCTAATGTTTACTAGTGTATTCTTTTGGATTGTTGCCATTCTGGAGCTTGGCTCTTTTGTGCAAGAGCAGTATCTTTTTGTTTCTCCAACAGTTCTAGCGTTTTTACTCAATTAGGTATCTTAATAATTAATTTTTTTGTATTTAAAAACAAAGTTTCTTGTTCCCATACTTTAACTATGTATTACGTGCTCAGGTGCTACTCTGGTTTCCTAAAATCTGGTAACTATTCTTATTCTCCTCTTTGTCAGGAGGAAAACGTACAAACAGAAAATCAAGATGTTTGTAATGCTCAAATGCATTAATAATTATCTAAAGCTTCTAGGCAATAACACACACTTAAACCAAACCTTTAATAAAGCAAACGAAGCACAGAACTAGGGGCAATGAGGTGAAACTAAGGCATTTATTCTAAAGCTCTTTTGGTGAATTTGGGAATAGATTTCTGCCCCACAAAAGTCATTTGCCAAAGACAAAAATGCTTTTAAAAGAGGGTAGTTGAGGACTTCAAGTGTCAGAAAAGGACAGTTCAAGTCTTTTTGTTGCCTTCCTGTCTTCATCTGCAGTCCTCACCACAATTTGACACACTGAAGCATGTCCACTTGCAGTGAGAAGGAAACAGACTTATGAGATGGTTGAATGTTGGGGTTTTATTGTTACTACTTGTTAGGCTTACTTCACACTCCTGACTGTCTGATAACTCTTTCGAAAGACTTTGTCCTGCAAAACCACAAGAACAAGTACTTAGAGACTTTCATCAAGATGGTTTCAAAACACATTGTTCTTCATGTTGCCACCCATTGACTCTGTCCTGTTCTGGCAATTGAAAGTGTGTAAGAATGAAGAAAGTGAATCTCCTTCCAGCTTACTGTGGAAAATAAGCCTGGACTGAAGGTAACTAGTAGAATAATACAAGTTGTGTGCAGGCAGGTTCTGCTGTGCCTTTGGAGGCAAAGGCTTTCTCTACTACGTGCTTCGTGGGGGTGGGGGAGCATACCAAACGTGTGAGATTTCTTATCAATGGTATCTGTGAGCATAGCTGTCATCTCCCGGCTTCAAATGTGTTTGTTTCCCAGCCCAGAGTACCAGAAAGCTGTTACCTTAGTCCTAGCCACAGTTGCAGATGGCAAGTGTTGAAGCCTGATCTCTGAATGGCCAGAATATTTGTGGAGAGTTGATATTCAGGTTTAGTACATCCCTTTTTTTAAAAAAGAAGGAATAATAACTTTCCATTAAAACTTTCTGAAGCACTTGTACAAGCTGTTACACATTTTGGCTGAAAAGTGCTTGAAGATGCTGCTGCATCTCTCTATGACTATAATGTTGACTATAATGTGTACTAGTGTGGTTTTTTTTCCACAGCAGTTAGATTCTTGCCGTCAGATTAAAAGCTCTGACAATTCCTGCTGTGTAGTTGGGGGTGCTCAGGGACAGGGATTGGTGTTTTAGTTTTGTTTCAAAAACTGTTTTTACCAGGTGCTGGTTGAGGCACTGTAATTAACTGCTCATGGAGTTGTATTTAGAGCATGTTAGTACGTATATAGAAAAACTGGGTGGGAATCTTGCATGGTAGCAGGAATGTCATGAACGAGCACCAACTACATACCGCGTAGCTGTACTTATACACGTGTTGTATGGGCTGCAGTTGTCAGGGTGTTGCCTGCATTGCAGTGATGGAGATCACCTTAGTAATTACACATCACTTAAGGGTCAGGCCTGTGTGGTGATCAGCTCTGTAGTGCTAAACACTGTCATATCAGCTGGTCAGGGAGGGAGAAGGTTCATTGCTGGTGCTATTGACACTCTGGACAAACAACCTATCAGTAGGATTTAAATACTAAGATATTCCTCCTCGTGGAAAAAAATTTTATCTTCAGACAAACTTTGCAGTTAAAGCTATTAAAAACCACACGAGATAAACAGTATTTCATACAAGTTGATGTGTTGGCAGATAACAGAGTGTTAGGTTGGTTATCCCTTGAATTATGCTATCTTCTGTAATTGAACTCTTAAAATGTTAGTGGTTTCATTGGTCTTATCTCTCTGGTTTTCTGTAGCCACACCACCTCCATACAGGTTGCACTTTCAGAGCCACTCTCTAGGATAAATTAGTGTACTCTGAATCTTCAGACTAAATTTAAAGGAGTGTTTATTTATGACAGTGAAAGAAAATACATCTGGAAATAAGTGGACTAGACAAATAGGAGAAACTGAATATATAATACTAGATGAATAATAGGGTGGAGATCTCATTTCAATAATTTCACATGCTAACTTTTAAATGTTCATCTGCTTTCAGGTTTTCTTGTTGCTGTTACTGAAGTATTTGGCATAAATAAAATTCTTCCAAAGATATGTAGCCTACCAGTCCTACATGTTGTTTGCATAGAATAGACTCTTTCATCCAGATACGAGCAAGCTACCAGTGCAGTTTGAGTTAGAGCTCAAGTACTTGGCTGTAGTCTGTGAATAGCTGTTCAAAGGGATTTTCTCAGTTCAACAGTCTTTGAAATTCGACATGGCTTTAGACCCTTTTTCTATACAAGATTTACAGTGTTCAAGCTGCTGTTGCCCTGCTAGTATCTGTCTAATTAGGAAGACAATTAATGGTCTTTTCTCTGTCTACTGGTGCAGTTCACCCATTCAGTTTGTAAACAAGTTAACCTCAGTTGTGACCTAAGTGAAGTTTAAGTCTGAAATTTGGTTGCCGACCTGGGAGTGAGTACAGCTGTACTTCCTAATGGAATGACCTCCTGCACAGATGATGATTAATTTCTGTTTCTAGAATCACTGACAGAATTTTACCCTGACCGATTAATGGAGGGTACAGAATGAAGACAACTCCCCATGGTGCCAGAAGGGTAGGTGCAGACTGACACACCTGGCTTAATTGCAGTCTTGCAGAGAAAAACTAATAAGGAGTCTTGCTCTCAGCTGGTAACCTTCAGTTGTCACTGGAGCTTCTTAGCACTCATGGAAATGTCACAGCTGCAAACCTTGAAGTTCTCTTGTAGTGGGGAGAGGGTGTGTGGCCAGTTACAGAGAGCTGGGGCATGTGACCCACATACCTTGTGTCCTTCTGCTGTGCCTTTGGCATGAGGCAGCTCAGCAGCCCATTTGACTAGCTCCTTAAAAATACTTTTGACTTGCTTCTGTTGTGTTTGTTCTGTTGCCAAAGTGTTGTCTCTGCTGTCATTTGGATGAGAAGAAAAGACAGACTATTGTTCGATGTCTCCCTGCACAGTTAAAAAATTAAGTTATATACCAACCCCCACAGTTCTGGCAATGTCTACTACTAAATATGATTGAATAAACTACTGCGTTGAAGCCAATAAAGAAAGTTGACTTAGAGATTTTTTATTGTGTTGTGGCGTAAATGAATTAATGCTTTTATTGAAAAAACCCAAACCATCAAAAACCAAGACCAAACTTATTCTTCTTGCTCTTTTTGTGAATTACAGCCTGGTGTAGCTTTCTGTAGCTTAATAGAGCAGCTACTGTGAGTGCCTGTGTCACAGTCCAGTAGTGGCAGCCTACCATGTGCAGGGTGTGCCTGTCCCAGGAGTGTGTCCTGTAAGACATTCACTTAACTTGCTGTGCCATCTGAAGGAAAGTACTGTAATGCAGGCACCGTTCTGTGAGTTGGAACTGAATTAGTTTGTCTGTTTCTGTGGCATCATTGGAAATGCGGGCTAAAAAAAAGTGAAGCAGAACTTTAACATCAGTCATCTAATTTATAGGAAAAAGAAGATGCCCAAAAGTCCTACTAAAACTTCTTTTTAAAAAACACTTGCTACATACCCTTAGCAAAGCTTCTGATTCAATTCTGACTATTCAGGAGTGCTTTTGTATTTTTTTTTTACTTTTAAATAACTGGCTTGTCTTTCAAAATCTGACTTCAATTACTCAATATCACAAAGTTTGGCAAGCTTGTACCTCAATTTGACTAAATGTGTTGGAGCTGGTGACTTTAGAACTTGTCCTAAATTACATGATGGCCTCACCTGGGAACCTGCTGTGTTAATAAGCAGTCAGAATAATCTAGAAAAACCTGGTCTTAACTGTCAGCCCACAGGGAGGATTTGGTGGAGTCACTGCAGAGAGTGCTTTGGAAGATAGAGAGGACACCTGTTAGGGCAGCACATAAAAAGTCAAGTAGAGATGCTGCAGAGCTGAATGTCAGATTGTCAGCTGTCTGGAAATGCAAGAATACAGGTTCACCTTGCAGTTTCTTGCTGGTAATACCAGTACAGCATTCCAGTTAATGGAAACTGAGCTAAGGAGGTTTATTTATTCCCTGTGTATGTAAAATACTTGAGTCTCTGATTCAGCAGCTGATGCTTCATATCCTTTTATTGTCTTTTGTGTATATAGGCTTTCTTCCATGGTATATTGTCTGTTCAGAGGATATTTTTCTCAGGGTTCTGCATAATGGCTTACAGAAACACTTCCTTTAGTCATACAGGACTTACCTGCTAAATGGATTCCTCTACCTTCTCCCCATCAAGTCACAGCATGCACCATTCCTTTTTGTACCTAGAATTGTGATCCAGAACGTGTTCTCTAGCTGAATATGTTATGTAGGATACGAAGAAAATAAGCAAAAAGTAAACCTGTCTTGACTTTGAAAGAGATTGAATTGTTGGTTCAGTATGCTGTACAAGTATGTACGTTCAAAACACGGTGTTCTTTGTTTCTCTTTTAGTCTCTGTTGGAAAAGTTCTTGATCCCTAATGCTTCGCAAGCAGAAAGTAAAGTTTTCTATTTGAAGATGAAAGGAGACTACTACCGCTACTTGGCCGAGGTTGCTGCTGGAGATGACAAGAAAGGTATTTTATGTCAGATTGTGGATAAACATCTGATAAGATTGCTTTTGGCAGGGCAGTGACATCTCTAAAATTAGTATGACTCTGATTTGGATGTAAATCTCTTCAGTAATAGGCTTCCTGTTTTCTGAAGAAAGATCACAGGTTGCTGGCTTTCAGTACAAGCTGTTCAGAGAAGGGAACAGATGTTGAGTCACAAAATCTTGAAATGGACTCCAACTGACACATGTGTGCATCTGGTTTATCACTGAAGTACAAGTTTATGCTGCTAATGTCTAGCTGAGTGTTGGGTCTTCTACCTCTTCGTAGTCTTGCAGCTTTTTGAAGATTTATCTGTGTCATTTCTCCTGCATTTCTTCAGAATGAAAAGTCTGCATAAGAACCTGAAGGTGAAAACTTACTAGTAAAACCACTCTTACTACGTATTAGAAAAATTTCTTCTGTAACTGTGGTAGTTTAATGTCTAAGTTTAAGTATTCTATTTCCTCCAGTTTCTTGTATCTTCATTTAAGCAGCTTGTCATAATTGCTGGTAAGTTTTCTTCACCTGAATTGAGTTAGAAGAGTTAATATCAGGCACTTAACATTTTGGGTGGCTTAACTGCTGTAGTTGAAGACACCCTTAACAGCAGAGTCACCTTCAGTTTAGCACAGTACATCAGTTCAGCCACAGCTTGTTTCCTGGAGCCAATGCAGGATTGGTGGCAGCCGTGCCCTGAAGAGCAGCTCACTTCAGCACAGAGCCCAGCCTGGTATCTCAGGGACTCCGCTGGGTCTGCCCCCAGTCTGCAAAAATTCAGGATTCTTGGGGGAGAATTCAGGGACTGGGGATTCAGACCCCAGGGGTGATGGGGAGCCGTCGAGCTGTGCAGCTGGTGCTCGGTTCCACTCTGCCCTTCTGCGAGACCTGCTTGGCTCCTTGTGGAGCTGTTGGACAGATGATGCCCCTGTGGCCTCGTGCTGCTCTCAAGCCAATAAACTCTCCCAGTATGACACAGAAGGATGTCTGCATGACTACAGAGACTTGATTGAGTTGGGCATAGAGGTGAAATAAACTTGGAATAATTTCAAGGGGATAGATGTGTCTGCTTTAGTGGCATGTGTGTTACATCCACATCACATAGTGAAGCCCAGTTTCCCCAGGATGCTGAATAGCAGTGTTACATAAAGATAGTAGGATATATATAGGGCTCGATTTGACTTCACAGTATTCACAGTATAGATAAGGCTGGAAAGGACTTCAAATATCATCTAGTCCAACCTATAGCCCAACTAACCCAGCATCTACATCTAGATCATATCACTCAACAGCTCGTCCACCCTACCCTTAAACACCTCCAGGGTTGGTGACTCAACCACCTCTGTGGGCAACGCATTCAAAAAAAAAAAATCATCTCTTCTTATATTCGTATCTCTTCATGTATTTAAGGCACGTTCCAAAAGCTTTAAACATTAGCTATACAATCTTTACTGCTGTCAACATTACTACCACCTCATGACAGTTTGCCTTCAGAAGAATGAAATGTGGAAAACGTCTTCCTTGAAAACAATCAAGGAAAGAAACACAACTTGACAAAACTTCTTTCGAACAGTCTTAACCATACACAAAAACTCAAGGCTGCTATTTCCACATATCAGGAAGTTCGACAGCCTAAAACCAACTGCATACAATATATATAAAACTTGCATTAAAGTTACACGCAGTATTTATGCAAAACAACACCTTCAGTCGCACAACTGTGATTTTTGTTTCATAAAAGAAACACTATTTCAGCATGATTTCAGCATGACTTCTGATGCTTACTGTGTGCAAACTGACCCAGTCCTGGTGGCTGCAGAATTGCATGTGTTACCATTACCTTAGATCTGTCCAGGGTGGTACTATGTTTTCCTTTCAGTAATTTTTAGTGAATGCTATTCACATTCATAGGAGTTATCATTTTTAGAATCCCAAAGTTTCTTTTTCTGCTGAGTATCAATTTACAAGCTCTAAAATTAAATTGAAAAATCTAATTTTGTTTTATTTAACCCAGTCTCCTGGTTGAACAGGTTTTAATTGGTTTCTGTTTTTTTAATTTATCCCTCTCGCCTCCAGTGTTCCATCTGAAAGGGTTTTTTTCTGTATGCTGTCTGTGACCTTGAAGAAGAGCAGTTGATAAGTATTGTTTAGGAAATAATGACTGTTGAATTGGACAGTATTCTTTCAGCATTTTGCAGTAAATTCAGCAACAATATAAACTTCCCAGGTCTAGGATTTTATCTTCAAAAAACACATTGTTTATTTTATCAGCTGAGGTTTTCTTACGGCAGATTAACAGACAGAGATGTCAAGCAGGTACCTCACCAAGTTTTAGCCTTGAACTTTGGAACTGCACTTTCTAAAGAATTCAAGGTTAAAAACGTTTTTATACTGTGTGACCGATTTAAAAATTAACAGAATACAGCAAATTTTGCACTAAGTGCCCCGAATCATTGCTCAAAAGATAACTATTTTCTCGAACAAGAGAAAATGTATGCTTTTTGTTGAAGTTGAAGAAAAACTACTAAAAAGTAAAACTTAAAGTCATTCCTTGAAGCTACTTGTTTTTAATACTACTTGTTTTCTCTTTCATAAACAGCAGCATTTTCTAAGGCTTTTCCATTATGAGAAAAGTTAAATTCAGAAATACAGTATTCCCCCATCTCTTTGCACCTCAAGTTTCGCAGCTTTACCTTTTTGTGGCTTTTTTCCCAGCGAAGATGCCACAGACTTCCCTGGATTATTTGTGGTGTTTTTCCTTGTGTGGATGCACAGAGTGCCTCTGCCATGCCGGTGGGGGACAGGGCCACCATCCCCCATGGGACAGGGGTCAGCACCGGCAGGTGCCACTCACTTGTGGACTGACATACGAGAGTGTTGTGAAGATGCATAAAATTCTAGGGAAGCTTTGTACACACTGTGTCAAGCTGGCACTGGAGGAGGGGGGCATCAGTGGCTGCTCGTCCCGTGGGCTCGACTGACGGTGGGGAAGACCCTGGTGCCCGCAGCAGTGTGGCTCTGCCCCTACCTCCTGCAGGTGGGGTGGTACTGTCCCCCACCCCGCGCTCGCTTGCCCTACCACCACACCACACCACACCACACCAGTGTGGCACAGAGGCGGTACCAGCTGCCCACTGCTGCTCAGCACGCCCTGGCATGGCGGTGAATGTGTCCCTGCACTCGCCTGGGCTGAGGGTGCGGGGTGGTGGGTGTGGCTTGTTTGCATATGTATGATCCACTGCTCTTTGTAGGATTTGGCTTTTGCTGCACTCTCCCAGTCCAGAACTCCTGCAAAATTCAAGGGATTACTGTAGGGAGAAATTTTTAACTTCGGTAAACGTGTTTCTTCTCAGCTGTAATATACAGACTAACCTCTGATCAGTTTCTCAAGGTATTAGGCAGATGATCTAATCTGAAGCACTCCATTATTATTGATAACTGTAGAGAGGACTAAGTGTTGAATAATTGTGCAGTGAGTGTCCTCACTAACATGTGGAAGAGAACATAATGATACTTCAGTTTTTCTGAATAGCTGAATGTCAACAAGTAGAGGTTGCGTAGACATCCTGATTATGGATATTCAGTTGTTCTCAAGCTTTCAATACTTCTGACTTAAATACTGATGTATATTTGAGTCTTTAACCTAAAATTCAGGATTTTTTCATACCTGTGGCTGACATTCTTGCAGAGATCATCTGAGATGCATTTCTGGTTTGATCTAGAAATGTTAGGATTGAAGTCTTTTTGCATCTCAGTTGAATGACTTCCTGCCCACCTTTTTCTCAGATGCTGTGAACAATGGTGAGAGCACAGGAACAGTTGTCTCCCTGTGCTCAGTATCCAGCCCTTCCCTTGCCCTGCAGCCATCAAGGGCACAGTGCATCCTGTGGGTTGTGTTGGGCAGGGAAGCTGCCCTTAGCTGCCCCTAAGTTCAGGTGAAAATGGGAATTCAGTCTACATATACACACTGTAGTTGCTGTTTTCTGCCACGCATTTATAACTTGTACAACTGAACCAATTGAGAGTGACAAAAGATTAATCTCTAACTAAAAAGGAGACAAATAGTTAATTTTTCTCTCTTGAAAGTACTGGAACTTTTACGTTTAGGTAAAAATACTATCCATATCTGCCTTGGCAATAGAACTATGTTGGAAGGATTTAAAAATGCGTATTTAATTTGGCTTGTGCTATGCCAACTATCTTTGCCAAGCAGTTTGAATGGAAACTCATAGATGACTGTGCTGAAAGGGTTCAGGGTGATAGGCAAAGGTTATCAGTGTTTCCTGTAAAATTTGGATGTCTAAGCAATGCAGTTTTTAAAGACATTGAAATTGTGATGCTGTGTCAAACTGTGTGCAGTTAAAACTTCGGATTTTTACCTTTTCATTTAAATGATGGGTTTTATCTTCCTTAAGTGCTACAAAACTGCTGCAAACATTTGGAAGTACAAGTAGTCCCAGGGTGGCAGGGAGAGACTCAAACCTGTGATTTGGTCAATGACGACTTCCTTTTGCTTTAATAATTTGAAAGTGTAATTTAATGAAGTCTTCATAAAATAGGAACTTGTTAGGTAAAGTGCCCATTCACAGGCATTCACTCTTAACATACTTTGTTCTTCATGCAAGTGTGGACACAGTCCTGATTGTGTGTCTGGATACAATATGTGAATTACTTACTTTCTGTGGGTTTTGTGTCTGTTTGTTTTTTCCCCAAAGGAATTGTGGAGCAATCACAACAGGCATATCAAGAAGCTTTTGAAATCAGTAAAAAGGAGATGCAACCAACACATCCTATCAGATTAGGTCTGGCTCTGAACTTCTCTGTGTTTTATTATGAGATTCTCAATTCCCCGGAGAAGGCCTGTTCCCTTGCAAAGACGGTGAGTCTAAGGGGGAGAAATTCCTTGTAAATTATTTGCATAACCTTTTGTCGCATGGCTAATGGAGTTGTTTGTTTTTACAACATTAGGCTTTTGATGAAGCAATTGCTGAACTTGATACATTAAGTGAAGAGTCATACAAAGACAGCACGCTAATAATGCAGTTACTGAGAGACAACTTGACAGTGAGTATCATCGAAGTTTGTGTTTTGATAAAGGGATTGATCTTTGTGGCACGCAGGAGTTGTCCATTTTGTTTGTGGCTGTGAAGCTGTCTGCCACTTACAAATGAGTTTACGGTACATCATGTTTCTGAGCTAAGTCTTTCTCCTTCGTAGTTTTTGGAGGTTTTTTTGGTCTGCATGTTAATTGGCGTGGTTTTCTGACAGATGGTCAATTGACCACATTTTTCAGGTTATTTTATTCAAGGAATCAAGCATGTGTAAGTGATGTAGTCTGGACTGTGACTAGCAAACCTACTACCTAATGTTAAACAGCATTTGAGAATACTCTGCCTCGTCAAAACTTACGTCAAATTTCACGTAGCTTCTTCTACATGAAGGACAATGCAAGGACTAGATACTATGTGAAAACTACAAACAAAGCTAGAAAGTCCACTTGAGGACCTGTCGTTTGGGGTTTTATGGTTGGTTTTAATCTTGGTAAAGCTGAAATAGCCATCAGTGCTAGCCAGGCTATTTCCATGGCAGTTGTAACACAACAGTGTTAAGTCCCTTTTTTTTTTTTTCTCCTTGGCCTCACAACCACAGCTGTCTGTGGTTGTCAGAGTAATCAAAATCTTCATCTTGTGTGTGGGATTTTTTAACCTACTTTGAACTTAAAAACTGGCAAAGATAAACACTGAGAGCAAATGAAACCAAATGTAAGCAAATATACAATAGCGTGATTAATGACATTGTTCACAATATGGGGGGGAAAAGCTGCAAGCAAGAACTAAAAAATAAGAAGCACCTCTTGACACCACATGCAGCCTCTTGTCAACACTCTATGCATCTGATATCAGATGCCTTTGCAGAAAAGATAACTTTACAAAATAGCTGCACTGTTTTAACATAACTAGAAGTTGTACAGTTACTTAAAATTGGAGTTGCTACATTTTCTGCTTTTTCTTTTAACATTTAATTTTCCTGCTTCTTGGAGCATTTTCCACTGGAATGGCAACACTGCTGAAAAAAGCTACTCGGGATTGTTCCAGTTTTTGCTTACAAAACAAATGGAAGTGATTTCTCAATCTTTGTTTTGGAGAGAGATAGAGGGTTGGCATTGCCCTCAACATCTGTGTGTACTGTCCCCTGGAGTGGGATTGCTCAAGAGCTGTCCTGTGAATGAGTGGTATGGAAACAGAGAATAGAAGCTGACTTTAATTGCTACTTCCCAGTAAAAATAATGTAAAGCTTGGTGTAGCACTTGGAAAGCAAATTGTTTTACACAAGACCAAAAGTTGGACTGAGGTACTATCGTGTGTGAATTACAGTAGCGAGTCTGATAGTTCATGTGAGCTCTTCATTATAAGGGAGAAAGCTGTGAAACAGATGTAAGATTCCATATTCTTGAATGAATAATGCTTCTTGCCTTAAATACTTAGTGTGAGCTGTACAAGTGCAATGATTCCATGTTTTTCCGCAACTTCTTGAGCTAGAAAATAACTTTTGATATGTGTGTGACTGACAAAGATTGCAGTGAATTTCATAAATGTAAAAAAAGGTCTGGTTTTGTAGTTAGGTGCATCTTGCAGTCTGTGAGGTAGATGGGCTTTTGACAGTGACGTAGTGTGTTGACTGGTTCAGTGGCTGAAGAATCTGTGTTCATTCTCAGTGTGTTCAAAGGGCTACCTAACAAACCGTGTCAAAATCTGTTTTACTGGAAATGCTTGATAGTTTCTTTGCTCTGTTATGAAATTGTTTGGGGTTTTTTTAGGAAATAAAAGGCATCCCTTCCTCATAAGAGTTTTTCTCCATAGCAAATATGTTATACTGTGCCTCTTCAGCTGGTAAAATTGGTAATCCTCCTTCCATAGCAGTCAGGCCCTTTTCTCTTAATGAATAAAGATATGTGTATGTTTAGATTGGACATGAGGAAAATATCCTGCACTGCAAGGGTTGTCAGGCATTGGAAGAGGCTGCCCAGGGCCTTAGTGGAGTTACCATCCCTGGAGGTATTCAAAAGTCCTGTGGATGTGGGTGTGAGGACATGGTTTAGTGGTGGACTTGGCAGCTGGGCAGTGAATGGTTGGACTTTATGATCTCGAAGGTCATTTCCATCCTGAATGACTCTGTGATTCTGTATTATAGAGGTGAGGATTTAGGATAAAAGCCTCTGATAAAATACTAATAAAACTGCTCTTACTAACTGTTTCTTAAAAGAATAGCACTGAAATTGAGACTAATGTAGTAATACAATAATGTAGTATGGAATGTAATGCAGGTCTAGGAATGGGGAGCGATAGTATGGTGTTGTCTCTGATAAAATAACTTGTTGCTTAAGGCATCAGTAAGTTTCTCAATTAGCTTCTACTCCTGAAAAAGATAAAATGTTTCTCGTGATGGATTTTAGGAAAAAAGCAGCTTGTGAGACCTTAGTGGAGTACCATTGTAGGTGGAAAGAGAATTAGTTGGTTTTATGTTTTACCACCTTACGCTGTAGAGCGCGAATGATTCAGTTGATGCTGCTGTAACTCCATAAAGTGGGAGATTACAAATCATACTGGGCTGGTAATAGTTTGGAAGCAACCAGTGTAGCAAGCTACTTGGTTCACAAAATAATTTCTTTGCCCTGGGTGTTGCTCTGGAACTGATGCTTGGTTTCCTTAGTTGGTACTTACTCTTGATACTTTGTGGAGCTGAAAATAACATTTTTTGCATACTGCTTGCTTAGCCTGATTTTCTTCGCTCCTTGCCTTGCCCACGAAGTTTGGAAGCTCATTGTTTTGCAAGTTCCTGAAAGGTAGCACAGCTAACTGAACAGAGCCAAGGAGCAGGGATTTAGTGAAATGGTTTTGGTTTTAAAAAGCAGGAAAAACCTGTTCTGAAGGAAGGGTAACAATTGCTGTAGCAGTGGTTGTGGAGAAGCACCTTTACTGAAGCTCTTCCTTCAGAAAGATGTGTAAAACTTGCTTGAGGAGAAACGGATTACTGTTAGTTCCTGATTCTCATTTAGACCTCATTCTCTAGGTCTAGTTCTTGCCTGCTCGTTAGTTGTATTTTAGGGGCCTTGTGAGTGTGAGACTTGGGTTTGATTGTTCATGGGTTTGTTCATGTGTAGTGTAGGGTTGGGACACCTGGGACTGGATTTCCATTTTTTATAAGCCTAGGAATACATTCATATTACTGTGGGCTTTTTCTTGTTCCACAGTGCTTAGTAGGACCTCTTAGAAGTTATTAAGACATAGCCATCTTTCTAATAATTCCTTGTTAATTATGAGCCATAAGTGTCAATGTACTACATACCTTACACACTGGTTTTTTTCTCCAAACAGTTGTGGACATCAGACACCCAAGGAGATGAAGCCGAAGCAGGAGAAGGAGGGGAGAATTAACCAGCCTTCCAACTTCCGTCTGCCTCATTCTGAAATTTAAACAGTAGACCATTTGTCATCCATGCTGTCCCACAAATAGTTTTTGTTTACGATTTGACAGGTTTATGTTACTTCTATTTGGATTTCTATATTTCCCATGTGGTTTTGTTTAATATTAGGGGAATAGAGCCAGTTAACATTTGGGGAATTTATCTGTTTTCATCTGAGGTGGCCAATATAGGGTTGTGAAATTTTTATACAAGTTTTACCATGTTTGGCATAGTACTTTTGGTACATTGTGGCTTCCCACAAGGCCGGTGTTAAAACAGCTTTCTATGTCAGGCAAAGATGACTGCTTGCATATTGGTCTGTCATGATGGAAAAAAGGGATAATCAATGTTGCAGCCACAGGTGTAGTAAGCATGAATATTCACGCTGGAGCGCACATGGCTGCAAATAAACTGATGTCCCATAGATATTGCATGTCCAGTGAACATGTGACATCTGTGGAATATTCCAGTCAAGTGTACATCTTTGATTGCAGCTGAAGTGTTCCTTAAGACAGTTTGATAACCCAGTCAGCTTTCTCTAGAGAAGGACAGAGAAACGGTTCACATTCCATTATTTGTAAAGTTACCTGCTGTTGCTTTCATTATTTTTGCTACACATTTTATTTGTATTTAAATGGTTTAAGCAACCTAAGAACAAATGTACAAGTAAAGATGCAGTAAAAATGAATTGCTTGATATTCATAATGACACTGTATATCGAGCACAGCAGTAAAACAAAAACCCATGTATTTAACTTTTTTAGGTTTTTTGCTTTTGTGATTTTTTTTTTGATACTTGCCTAACATGCATGTGCTGTAAAAATAGTTAACAGGGAAATAACTTGAGATGACGGCTAGCTTTGTTTAATGTCTTATGAAATTTTCATGAACAATCCAAGCATAACTGTTCAGAACATGTGTATTAAGTTGATGTAAGTGGAATAAAAGTTTTATGAATGGACTTTTCAACTACCTTTGGTGTAGATTTCATGTCATCTGTCCTCTCCTTTTAGAATAATGACAATATTATACACAAATTCAATATGGAAGTGGCTTTACTATGGAAAATCTTAATACACATTTAAGCATTTAGTTCATTTCAGGGAAGTTGAGTTTGAATAATCATACCTGATTTTAAGATTCCTCTAATTAGTTTACAGCTTTTAGATGCCTGCAGCTTTCTGACGGATGTTTGGAGATACCTTAACAAACATGGATGGTCCTCAGACTTACAACAAAAGCCACACCAAATTCTTTAAGAGCTGACCTTTTGGAATAGGTCCATTTATATGGAAACTCATGTCTTGCTGCCGTTGGCCCTTTAAAGGAGAACTGATCAGGAGCCTCTATATTGTCCAGAGGGTTTAGACACTGCAGCTTAGTTTGGGGAAAGGTTCCCCAGAGTAACAGAATAATGATGCTCTTCCTTTCCTCATCCCCGCGGAGGTTTCCACTGATGGTATTCAGGATAAATACAGCATTTGTAGATACTTGCTTTGAAACAGAAATAAGTGCAGGGATATGGAGACTAATTTTCAAACAATGTTGCATCTCTGTCAAGTAATGATTTCTTGGAAAATAGTTGAACTATTAAAATATTAATGTTCTGTGGTCTACGTGAGGGAGTGGCCTTTTTCTTGGTTAAGCTCCACCTGTAAGCACAGTGTAAGTTGTTTATTTGGATGGAAAGTTTCCTTGGTGTTACCGGGTTAATCTGATACTTGGAAGAATAAGAACTCACTGAATGTGAATTCCATGGACTTAACCCTTTGGCAAATGCAGTTGGCTTATGGAAGTTACAGGTGTTACTTTTTACAAGCTCAGTGTAGCCTTTTTCTTGTATTTAAAAAGTAAAGATTAAATCCATAATTACTTTTGGATTGTGGTGTTCAATTTCCAGAAGCATGTGAGCCCTTTTTCCTGGAATTTAAGCATCAAGGTTGGTAGAAAAGGTGGTTAGGATAATTTTATGCCTTTAAACAAGAAGTTAGGGACTCTGGTCACCATTCCTAGAATTGAAAGTTTTGTAAGGGATAATATCAATTAGAATCTGATTATGAACAGAAGGAAGTGAAGAGTGTGGAGGGCAGAGATTAACAAGGCTTTCTAAGGGTGAGCTTGGTACATCATCCCTCAGTCACCACTGAAAAAAGTAACAATGACTTCTTTAATACATGAAAGCACTTGTCCAAAGAAAAAGCAGTAATGAAATACATTTAAAAAACAAAGGGCTGCATTCCAGTCTGGAAGCCAGGCGAGTTGACAGACCATTACTAAAAAAATTCTTTGGAGGATATTTGATCCACTTTTAGAAAAGGAAAGACCACAGCTCACTCTATAGCAAATGTGACTCCTGTCTCTCAGACTTCAATGAAGATGTTGCCTTCTTCCCTTACTGAAAGGACTTGACTTTAAACTTGTGTGGTGAACATCTAAATTTCAGTTGTATGAAACAATGTGACCTGAAAAACGCCTTTTTAAGAAATGTTTTACCTTTATCCAACTGTTTAAGAAAGTTTTGATTAATAGGGTTCTGTGAAATTATTCCAATTATTCCATGTACCTGGAGAAATGAAGATATTCCCGAAATACTTAATCAAATGCATGGAATACAGCAGAAGAACTTCTTTACCTTCATATTGTGTTTAAAGGCACAAGGGTGTCTTTACGTAGGAGGTCATTGGATGGTGTGATGAGTTTGGTTTAAGAAAGCCTTCTCTGATCTCAGCAGCTGGGCTGATCTTTTAAATGCCACAGAAGGTTCACCTGGAGTCTGTTTCCCTCATTCTTCCGCTTGAGTGAGCTACAGTATTTGACGATGAAAAAAGTCCTATGTTGAGCAGTCATCATGCTCTTTATTACAAACATGTTTTCGTGTGTTTGGGGTCCTTCTCTGCAGTGCAGGGGTGTAGCTCTGCACACAGCACGTACCTGTCCTGCAGCGGGGCCTCTCGCTTTGCTGAGCAGAAAATGCATTCAGGGGCCTCGAGTTCTTTGAGCACTGAGTGCAGGACTGGCACTGCACACACTGCCGTGCTGAGTGCCGTTCCTGCAGAATCCATGGGCAGCACAGCCTGAAGAAGTTAAACAAGGAGAGGTTGGGAGTGTTAATACAGCGCCCCTGTTGCACCGATGGCAGCCAAGCATCCCCCTGCAGCCTCATGCCCTTGCTGAAGGGGAAATCTTTCAGGCAGATGTATTGGCCATACAGAAGTTTTAAAGATGCACTGTGAAAGCAGCCTGTAACAGCCCGAGTAGCACCTGCCTGTTACTCACCTGCTTGTTTGGAAAGGCCGGTAGCTCAGTTCCTTCTGTTGGTAAGGTGTGTGGGCAGTGGGCAGTGTGTAATGGGGTATTGCTTCCTTATTTACAGCTACTTAGAGCTCAGCAAGATCCTGGCAGGCTGGTATTTCCAGATTCTGGACGGGGGAAGGAAGGAAGGAAAGAAGGACAGACCTCTGGATAAGAAAAATATGTTAAAAGTCAAGATGTAGCCTCTTTTCCCCACTCTCAGGATTTTGTTTTTGTGGTAAGTAGCTTTATTTTCCTTCAAAGTGCAGTTGACATTTTTCGGAAGATGGGAAATTCCAGCTTTTCTGAAAACGGTTACTCAAAGTACCCTTTCAAACAGGGGTTTGCTACTGGTGTGGTTTTAAGATGCCTCAAAACTCATGAGAAACCTGTCGAGATTACTGTTGTAAACAATCACTATCGGCCTTGAGCTGTATTCAGAGACCTTGCATTAATGTTGTAGATGAAAATTGTTTACCTACACACACTCCCCCCCGACACCCCTGGAAAAACTGGCATTGCCTGTTAGCTGTAGTTGTAGGAGCTCCTAGTTGTGATGAGTAAAACCCAAGCATTCCAGTCAACTCTTTGAGATTACAAATTACTCAGTAAAAGTTGCTTCCTTTGCTTATTCTTCCCTAACAAAGTATTCATGGTAAGAGACACCTTCGAAATTAATCCAGATAACATTAAGTTCAATTCAATGTTCTTTACATTGTGTCCTACTGTCCCCAAACTCTGCTTTTGGCAGATGAGTGACAGAAAAGTGCTCTGCAGGCTTTCTGTCCTGTGTAATTCAATTTCCAGCTGAGAACAGAAAAGCTGAGGCAGCTCGCCTTGTTTGGTCTCAGGATTGGTGTGATTTTGCTGGAGTCAGCACTTTGCATTATCACTTGTGCTTTGAGTGGAGGGTCAAATTATCTTCTGTCCGCAGCAAGGCTGAATTGTAGCTGTAGTAGATGGAAAGCATATCCGTCTTTATCTGGGTGCTTGAGGTAAAATGAACTATTTTAGAGGTGTAGATTTGCTTTGCAGATGAGCAGGGACGTGAGGGGCATTAGTCATCCCCTTAGCGCTGACTGGTGAGAGAGGACTCCTGGATCCTGAGGTGAGGCTGTAGCTAGTCAGCCCTTATCTCCACCAGTTAGATGAAGGATGCACCTGCTGGCTTTTCAGTGGGCTAGCAGTTATTAGCAGTGAAATATGTACAGGATAGAGCCAAGTCAACCATGCTACGTGCCAAATTGCTTTTTTAGAACTGGAGAGAAAATGACAATTTCAGATTCTGTTCCCAGGCAAAATACAGCAACAATTATGGCTTGGAAGTAGGAGTTCCTCAGGGCTTTGGAGGTTCATTGTGCAAACCGGGCAGATTTTCTTGGCCTCTCAGGAACCCATATTTTTTGAACATCCAAGGTTCCTGTAGTGAGCAGGGCAGTTTTAGATCATTTGGGGAACTTTCTGGTAGGGCTGTTTAGCAGAAAACGAATTTTTTACAGAAACTTTCTAAGGCAGCTGCTCAGATAGTTGCTTTGCCCTCCTAGCAAAGTGTCCACGCATTACCAGGCTAGTGGCTGAAAGCAGCCTTGAAGGAAGTTGAAACATACAGAACTCCCCTAACTCAGCTACTTGATGGAAGACCTGGAATGCTGTAAAAAAAAGGACTGAACTCAAATATGTCATGCCCCGGATTACATATCTGGGGTTTGTCTTTAAAAGGGATTGGAAATAGTCAAAGAAAATAAGCATTTTTAACCAACTACCTTCACTTTGTTTTGTACTTTCTTAGAGCGAGTGTGTTTTATACTTGTTTCTTTCTCACTGGTGATACGCTTCTCTGAAGCAACTTAGCAAGTTATTTTTGTTGATCAGATATTTCTTGCGTGACCAGAAACATTGGTTTGAGTGGGAAGGATTACTCTTTTACTGGTTGTTCACTCTATGTTCTTTCTTCATATTTTTAATCCTGGTCCCTTGCATAAATGTGCTGTAGTGCTTTAAAGCTGGACCATTTCATCAGGAATCTACATTTTTGGTGAGTAAAGTGGTATCTGCATATTGGAAGCTTTCATTGACAGTGCCATTATTGTTGTAGATTAGAGTGCCAGCGACCTAAAATCTATATATCATACGCCTGAGCTGCCATCCCAGCAGATCATCCCAGCGTGCATGGAGCCAGGTGATGTGAAGGCAGACAACAACAGCTTGTCAACATACGTGAATTTGCAAAGCACATCCCAGGCCATTGAATTTTTAGATTCCTTAAAGAGGAAAGAATTGTTTGAATCCTTGTCACAATAGAATATCCTTAATGTCAAATTTATTTCTTTACATGTAAATTTGATAATTTTGTTTCGTTATGTTTCAAAAGTAATACTTGGAAATGTTTTCCTCTGGATTGATGCGTTCTGCTGCTCTATAGCCACACACTGAGGAGAGAGGAAGACCAATCCCCAACCTTGTGCCACAGAGGCAGGTGCTTGTCCATTGCACTGAGTGTTTTCTAAGCGGCTCATTGCAGTTTAACCTTCTAGGACAGGGTATTTAAGCTGTTTTGCTGTTAATGCTAAGCCATTTAGCATCAGCATGTCTAATTCCAACTCCTACTGCCAAAAGGAACTGGAGAACCCTTCTAGGTCAGTGAGGTTGTCTCTGGATTGCCAGGAAGTGGCATTTCATGAATGAGAATTTACCTGATCAAAGAATGCTCTGTTGCTTCATGTGTCCGGGGGTTACCAGAAGGGACAGCAGTCAGCTTTGCAGAGGAAACACTGAGCTTCACCAGAACACCTGTGTGTGTGTGTTTTGAAACCTGTCTGTGTTTCTGTATGTGGCTTCACGGTTCCTTCAGAGGAAGGTTAACTCCTCAATACTTATAGCTGAGGTTTCACCCAAGACAGGTGGTCGGGCATTGCAGTGAATCCAGACCATTCACCTCCACATTCTCGTCCTGCCATGTGTCAATGAGCAGTACACTCTGGTACAGTAGAGTGAAAATGTACTGCAACAAAGTGTCTACCCTGTAATAGCAGAAAACAGGAGTTTAGGTCTATTACCTAAAGCAACAAACATGAGCAATGAGTGATTTCCTCTTCCGAGATGAAGAGGGTTGACGGTCATTCTGCAATTCCAGCGCACCTTGACATGCCAAGGCATAAACATTCCTACTGCCCACCAGTAGTATTTAAAAAGTCTGCCTTTTGCATTGCAAATATTGTGGACAATACAACTTTTCCCAGTCTACTTTGTCAGGCTTGAAATTCATTGTGTGCTAAACTCCCAACAAAAGAGCAGTTTGCATGGCTGGGTTAGAGAAACAGCTTATGTTTAAATGTTTGGGAAGATAAGTCTGTGGTGTCACGTATTCTGGAAGATAAATAGTTCTTTTATAAAGAATGCAAACAGGCATTTTGGTGAGGTGAGCAGAGAAAAATGCTGATGGCAAGGCTAAAACAAAAGGAAGTAAGAACACTTGCTGCAAGGGAGAGGGAAGTTAGACAGCAAGAATCCAACCTCAAGGCACATTGGAGATTATGTAACCCAACTTCCGAGCCAGCCCTCTGAGCTGGGGCAGTTCAAGTAGCACATGCAATGAGACCCTGCCATTATTGAGGACTGGGAGGTGTCTCAGAGGCTGTTCACACATGGACTTTGACATGTGAGAATTTTTAGATGGGACATGACCTGGAAAAATGGTCCAGACTTCATGCAAAATAGGATCAGGTTCGTTAAATGTGACCTTCAGAGAGAAGCAGTTAAGTTGTGACTTCTTTACTTTGTTTCCCTGCCTCTTTCTTACTTAAGAATTTTAAGGTTGAGCATGTATCAGGCCTGTGTTACTGATAAAACTGTGATGAGATGTTGATGAAAATCCGGTTTTGGTTCTACTGCTATCCTTGGTAGAAATTCAGGTCACAATTAAGGGGAAATGACATCACCATCAGTGTGAAAATACCAAATGCTGCACAGATAAGAGTTTTAAAGCGAGTGCTTTAATTATTTTGAGTTTTCTGTGCTAAAAAACCTGCCAGTGCCTGGTGAATGCTGGGGCATGTCCTCACAGACTCAACAGTCTGTCCTTTTCCATTGCTTCAAGGGCTCAAAATGACTATCATGGGCAGTTGGCCAGCAAAATGAGTCTTTCCATCAATGACATCAGTGATATAACATGCACCATAAACAATTCTTCCATGCTCTGGAAAGGAAGGCCCAAGGTTTTGCATAGGCTTGTGATGTAAAATTAAAACCAGACTTGACATTCCCAACTGCAGCATGTACAAGCTATGAACAATCTCCAGACATAATGTGGGAGCTACCTGCCTGCTGCCCACCTGGATGCATCCCAGCTGCATTCGATAGACTAACTGCTTAAGCAAGCCCTGTGTCTTGCCGGGAGTGTTCAGAGACTGGGAGAGACGTGTGAGGTGAGGAAAGCAGAAAGTGATGGATGCTCAAAGGGAAGGAAGTAGCTCTGATGGTTGGGGTGCAGTGAAGAGTCTTCCTGTCGTGGATAAGCTTAGTAATAGTGGGGGAAAGATTTCCAAAGAAGTTCCTTGGTAAATATTTTTCATAGTATACCACATGTTCCAAATGCACAGAAATGTAAAGGATGGGTCCAAGATGCTTTCTAGTCAAACTGAGCTTAATTAGGGAAATTCCCGAAAGTCAGGTAAAAGGCTAAAATTGATGCCTAGATGAGCATTTGGTAGTGTCAGAAAATGCCGGTGTGGAAGGGAAGGGTGGCTTCCAAGGGTCACAGTGGTGAAGTTTTCGATGAGTTTGCACCCTGCCCAGTCTGTGCCTCATACCTCTAAAGAGTCATGGTGATTCATGAGTCACCTTCTCCTTTATCCTACTAATACCTTGGGATTGGTAACAAAGGGGAGAGAAAAAGAAGTTGCTGTGCAGTGCAAAGAAGTTGTCTTAAGAGGAGACTTTACTCAGACTAAAAAAAAAAATATGTATTTTCTATCTCTGAGTTTCAGTGGTTTTATTCCCTTTATCAAACGGATAAAACAAGGTGGCCAGTTACTGAATTGCCTGCCCACTCTCTTCATGTATACCATGTATACATGGTATTTTGTTGCAAAATGATAAGGAATCTTCTTCCCCAGAAAAGTTCAAGACCTCATTCTCTTGATTCTCTACCTGACTTAAGACATGTTGCTTTCCTGTTCCCATGAGCACCTCAGCTGGGTGAGGGGCCTATTCAGCACCTGCTGCTGACCACAGGAGTGCTCCAAGGGCCGCATCCCTGGCCGTGACTCTCTTCTCTGAAACAGAGCAAATTTCAGCAGAGCCATGAAGTTCCCCACCCAGGTCATTTTTGCGGATTAGTCATTTAACGCATTGTGGTCATTAAAGCATTGGAACATGAACTTCCCCAGCTGATGGGGTGACTGACAAATCAACCAGGGAAATGGAAGCCAGTTCTGACCTGTCAGGAGGGCGTCAGTTTATGGCCAGGACTGTCATCACTGATTCAATATTCCAAAATGGTTCCCCAGGAATACAGTTCACTTGAACTTGAGATGATTATGTGACCAGCCTCCTTCCCCTGCCTGTCAGTTCTTCCTCCATTTAGGGGGGCATTGCGTGGGGTAAGCCTGCAAGGATCTGGAGATTCCCTGCAGGCATCCAGTGCACCCATTAAAGGCCGTCCACAGGGACCATCTCTCTCCGTGCTGCGGCTGCACCATCCGTCACTGGTGCTCTCTAGGTTTTGTGGGGCGATAATAGGAAATTACGTTTTCTTGGAAGGATAATAAAGGAGACTAAATTCTCCTCCACCTTTAAAAGCTGAGCCTAGAGGTCACACCTGAGACATTGGCAGAGAAATTGAAGGTAGCCTTGCTCCTTAGAAATCCACTTTAGTACAGTGGTAAGTGTCCCCACCTGGCATGTGGGAGACCCGGGTTCGATTCCTGCCAGGGAGACAGTGTTAAGAGTTGGACTTGATGATCCTTGTGGGTCCCTTCCAACTCAGAATATATAATATTCTGTGATTCCTACTCCAGTGAATGGAATTCAATCTGCAGGGCTGCCAGATTTGACTTAAGTTCATATAAAAGATCTTTTAATTGAAATGTTTGATTAAAGCCTTTATTATTCAAACAAGAAACTTGAAGATGTGACTAAACCCTTATATAAAATCACAGATATTTTTGAGAAAGTGTAATGAATTTGGAGCAGACTTCATGCCATATACCGAGCAACATCTACATCACAATCTCCATAAAAAGATTCCAGGAACAAATTAAAGAACCAGTTAAGTATCCTTCACAGGAACATGAGATGTCCAAGAGGGATGAGCCACATGACCATTGATTCAAGAACTGTCTGTTACACTCTGATGCCACATTTTTCTTTTACTTGCAAGCACTACAGAATGGACTCTGATACTGGGTTTTGTGACAAGATCCTTTTTAATTACGTCTTTTCTATCATGTGGCATGTGTTAAGGTTTTTAGTTGTGTCATAGACTGAAACTCCTTGCTAATACACCATATGCATCTGATGATAAAACACTGAAACCTCCAAAGAGATGAAGAAGCTGTCATATATTCTAATGCAATTTCAATAGCGTATTACAGCAAGGAGTAAAATCTACCTATCAAAAAAGGAAAATATTGTTTATGTTGCTGATGGGAAACCAAGCATTTTTGCAGTTACTTAAGAACTATTGCTGAAAGTATCTGACACCCACCTTCAGCTGCATCTCTGAGGAGAGCCTGAGGATGCTGGGCAGAAGTCTGACTATGCTGTAGCTGTGGAGGTAGCACCAAGAGAAGGGTGTATTCCTTCTCAGAATTGCCAGAAGATGCAGAATTATCTGAAAAAGAGGAAAATCTCTCAGGAGATGTTTGTGCTGTTGATAATGGCAGCAAATGATTGCAGGGCTCCACAGGGACGTAGCAAACACATGCCCTGAGGGGTTATGGTCTCAGCTGTTGTTCAGTGCATCTAGAATTCCTCCAGAGGCTGGATGTGATGCTAAAGTTCATTTCTCTGTCTATAACTACCTGGCAGCTCCATCTGCTATATGTAACCCCAGTGCAGAACTCTCAGTGGAGAACTGTCCAAAGACCCAAGTACTAAAGCCTTGGTGCCTGCAACTGAGTCTTGTTGGCAGTCCACACTGAAACTCTTTTTCTGCAGTAAATAATGAACTCCAGGGGTCTTTTCATATAGCAGCAACATGTTTACTGTCCAGAATACCTGTAATCTTCCTTTTCACCTTGCCTATAGGACAGCATCGTTATCTCATGACAGCAAACATCTGGTGTGGCAGGTCATGTACTAGAAAGATCCCCAGTTTCAACATAACATTCAGCCTAATGGAGCATTTTTGAGCCCAAAGATCCCTGGACAGTATTCCTCAGCATCAAATCATAAAAGAGGCCATGATGCTCTACTGTAAAGCATCTAGCCTTTGGACTTGGTACTGTAGATGGAGAAAGCAGAGTGTTCCCTCTACCTGGCTCCAGGAGCAGCCTTCAACATGTAGGGTGGTAAAAATCCCTGTGGCCCCCTCTAAAGCCAACAAAAGAGTGAGATCCTTTACTTGGATAATTAATCCTGTTTAGACACAGGGGTATCCTGGAGATGCTCTTCTCTCCTTTGATGGGCAAGTAAACTCATGTTTTTGATGTCTGAAGTCAGAGGAGTTGCCCCTCTGTGTCTGACACATGCCTGCTCTGTTTCACGTGCGCAGCCTTGTCCACTGCCCTTTGTCCCCATGCCAATGCCAGGCTCCATGTGTTTACAGACTCCTGTCCCTGGGAGCAGGCAGCTCTCTCCCGAGCTGACATGCGTGAAGAGCTCCCAGAAGGGGCACCCTCTGCTTGACAGGAGATGACAATCTGGGGAGCAAGGAGATTCCTAATCTGGTTGTATTTATAACAAGTTCCCTTGCTGCCAAGCATCAGGGAAAGCACCTCCTGCAAAACGCTCCAGGTTTCTCTCAGTTCTGTCCTTAGGTGGCTGGGGCAGGAGAGCAGCAGAGCATGACACCCCAGGGCTTCAGGAAGCTGTTTTCTTGCCAAAATCATGTTCTCTGAATAAACAGAGGAGCTGTGCATATAATAAACCTTCTACATTTCAACCTGTAATACATGTGAACCTATATGCTGTTGAGAGTAAGTATTCACAGGTTCACAGGTTATCCCGAGTTGGAAGGGACCCCCAGGATCATCTAGTCCAACTCCCCACCAACTAGACCATGTCACTGAGCTCCTCATCGAGTCTTCTCTTAAACACCTCCAGGGGTGGCGACTCCACCACCTCCCTGGGCAGACCATTCCACTGAGAGATCACTCTCTCTGTGAAAAACCTCTTCCTAACATCCAGCCTAAACCTCCCCTGGTGTAGCTTAAGGCCACGTCCTCCTGGTGTTGTCAGCCTGAAAGAAGAGGTCCACACCCACCTGGCAGCAACCTCCCCTCAGGTAGTTGCAAACAGCAATGAGGTCACCTCTGAGCCTCCTCTTCTCCAGGCTGAACAACCCCAGTTCCCGTAGCCNGTTCCTAACCCAACATAAAATGTTTCTGGGAGGAAAAGCAACTGGAAAACCTGCAACTGGGACCCGGGCATGTTATTCTTATTAATTCAAATCTGTCTACAGAATTTTTATGTTACCTGCATGGAGTGGTGCAGGTCAGGACACTGACCTCCTCTCCCCTGCAAAGCAAAGGAAGGGAGTCGTGATCCCCCCATGCAGCCACCCATGGGAGCAGGTGCAGGCCAGGCACACAGGCTGGTCCTTGCTGCTGTGATGTGCCCTGTCCCCAGTGGGCAATTGGCTCTTTCTGAAATCCGTAGGGTCCTTGCTGTTGTCTTTCAGAGAAATGGGACTGGAAGCTCAACAAGGCAGAAAGCTCATGCTGCAATTGGAAAGCAAAAGCATCATGGCAAAAGTTGTAATTTACACTGGAGGGAAAGATTTACACTTCTGGTGTGTCTCTTTCCCAGAAGGACTGGTGCTATCCTAAGCACCTCTTTGTGTGTTTTTACAATCAGAAAGCTGATGCAGCTGAAAACCAAGCCACGTTTTCTACTGGATGGGGCCCCTGATTGCAAGGGCACAAAGAGACCAGTGTCAGCACCAGGGCAGTGTGGGACCACCCTTTCAGTTCATTAGGAAACAACAACCTTCATGCAGAGCTTGAGCCTGCAAACTTGCAACGGCCACATGCAGTACTCAGCTTCTCCATCCTGTGGAGCAAAGGTGTATTTAGTGCGAGGATTTATGACCTAAAAACTGGGCTGATTCATCCACGATCCACTCCTTTGTGAAGTAGAGGTTACACAGTGCTGGATACTGCCCTGCACACTCTCTACTCCTGTGTAAGATATAAATAGTTATTGAGATTAAAATGTTTACAGTTTTTTCTATATCTGAAAAGAAACCAGGTTAGGGAGTAAAAAAGCACTTCACCTAATTTTCCCCTAAGGAGAAGGGAAGGTGAACTTTCTGTTTATAGACAACAAATGTGAGGGGGTTTCATCAACGAGTGTATCTCGTCCTTGTGCTCTGTTGTCACTTGATGAAAACAATGCGCTGATGAAGTCTATTAATGTTTGCCACAGGATTATGGTTTTATAGGCCTGCTGAGGTAACCAGGATGAGCCGCAGACACAGGCCATGCAAGGTTTGTATGGAGACAACCAATACATTTTTTCAGACCAAGTTTAGATCGTGAATGTTGGGCACAGCATTTCTTGGTGCTTTTTCACTTGGGACTCTCTCTACGACACATGGCCAGGATCCCAGGTGAATAAACTGAATTTTACAGTTTCTAGCATTTGCTGTCTCCTGCCAGCTCAGTTGGAGAGGGGATGGGAAAGGGAGAGTGGGGGATTCAGTTTCCACTGCCCTGTGATGTGTTTTCTTAAAACAATTCACCTATCACAACCCTGTTGCAGTGCCCAGACTCCAGCACCTCTTCCAGAAACAGCACAGGACTGTTCCTGCTTGCCCTCATCACTCCCCAAAAGTCTGGTATTGCCAGTATTTGCCTGCAAGTGAGGGTGTTCCTGCTTGTCAAGATGAACCATGGTAACTGGAGAGATGAAAGTAGTCTCTGGTGGTTCTTAACATTCCTAAATATCTGAAGTACATGTGCAGCAAGATTAAAAAATAAAAAACTAATTCATTTTGCATTCTAATCAGTCCCTTGGCAAACAACTTGGATTTCCTGGATCAAGAAGACTGGCAACAGCTGCTGAACTAATGTCAGTGGCAAAATTTAGTGGCACCCCTCACCTTAGACCAAAAGACGACCTGAGAAATTGCCTTTGAAAACATGCTGCTGGAGGGAAAGGTGCAATCCAGATACTGTTTTCCATTCTTTATAAACATGATCATATAGCAGCCTCAATAGTTGATGCAAGGATTGCAGCTGCTTGGCTGATGCCATGCTAAGCTGGTGTGACTTTGAGCAAGAGCTAGCCTAAGCAGTGCTGTCATGACTGGTACCTGCGGAGGCACAAGGAAGGCCCAGTCTCCTGTCTGGCTGTTTCCATGGTAGATGTGAGTGCCCAGCTCCTACAGCCCCTCCTCTCCTCTCACCAGCTGTCAGCCACCAGACCCCCTCAGGGACACCCGTGGGGTGGATGCTGTGCATGCTGAGGCTGCCACAAGGCACTCCTGCACCAGCGAGAGCAGTGGGTGTCTTCCCACACTGTGTTACTGAAATGGACACACTCATTCTGGAATTGAATTTTGAGTATATTAGCAATAACTTACACTGTTGAAAAGGAGATCATGAGATCATCTGAATTTGTCTTTTGTGAAAACTTAAACCACACTGTCTGGGATGTGATGAATGCTGCTTACAAAGACTCATGAGACCACCCAGGAGTTAATATGATCATTTATTCCTTTTGTAATTCTAAGAGAGCGTAAACATTCATCAAGTGAATGTCTTCTGTTACTTTTATCCTGACATGGGTACACCTACTGGAGCTCGCTGCATGTCAGTTTGACAAAACACATTTTCTGAGCCTTATTTACATGAAAAAATCCAGATTATTATAAACATTTTTATTCACATCAAAAGCATTTTTATTTTTCAAGCATTTCTTTGTTATTTCCTGCTTAGACTTCACTACTGAATCACAGCTGCTGAGAGGGATGCTGGCACATTGCTCAGCCTCCCCACCCACTGCTGCTGAACTGATGGGGTTTCCATTCCTGCACAGTGATGTCAGGTCTGCCACCAGCAACGCGGAGACACACACACTCAACCCCTGGGCCATTCTAGATGAAAGCTTCAGCCCCCAGAGACTCAGGGAGCACTGCAGGATCCAGTGTCTAATCATTGCTCTGCCCAGGTTTCCCCACATGTGTGGGGTGATCTTCCCTCCTGCCCCACCACGAGCACCGATGACTGGAGGTGAGAGACAGATACCAAAGATTCAACAGGGAGCCAGGAGGAGCAAAGCCGACAGTACCCAGCTCCTGCTGAAACGCAGCCTGCCTGGGAGCACACAGCCTCCTGCGTCTGCTGGGCATTGATACAAGCAGGCAGAGGTGGCAGGAGAGGCGCTGCTGGCAGGCCATGCCAGCCTGAATGGGCCCTGGGTGACACAACACCTTGGTGCTGAGTGCTGTGCTGCTGGGACAGGCCTGGCCTGGCACCTGTAGAAGCGGGAGATAAGAAGCACATTTTCAGGGCAGAAACTTGCTCTAGCTGGCCCTGTGAAGGAGGTATTTTTGTGGCTGCTGGGCCACACCTGCAAAGCTGAGCTGCTGTGAAACAGGACACAGCCGCAGCGCACAGCTACAGGTGCCACTCCACGACAGTGGCAATGTGATTCCCACAGTTTACTGTGAGGTGGGTTCTGGGCTGCTTTTCTATATTCTGCCCACACTGTACTTGTTTGCATTTGCATCCCTGAAGACCTTGCAGTCAGTCACACGAGATGTTACATAAATCAGTTACTAATTTCTCCAGTGACAGTAATACGTACCAGCCAGCCCCCGGAATGGCTCAGCTGAAGAAGCAATCCTGGAGGGGGTGAGAGGTAGGGACAAGAAAACCCACTGCGAGCCCAGCAGAGCGTGGGGTGCGGGCAGCAATGGTTTCCAATTGAGCAGGACTTGTCAGCAGAAGGAAAAATTAACCCGTTCATCATGTCTTAGGCACAGCTATGAGCCTGCAGGGCACTGGGCAACAAAGTCGATGGCAAGCTGATACCTGCACCAATGCACTACTGTCCTCCCTTGCACCCAGCAAGGTCCCTTTGGCTCTCAGTGCAGTGACCACATAAACTTCTCGGTCCTTCAGATCCAAGTGAGGCAGAGAAGGCTGCGACCTGCCCAGGCAGAGGTGATGCCACCTCCTGTCCCTGGGGAGAAACAACCCCAGGAACCAGCACAGGCTGGGCCCAGATGACTGAGAAACACAGGGCTGCTCCAGTAGCCTTCTGCGCCCTTCCATTCTTTCTTTCTTAAATAATTTGTTCTATAAACAGATTAGTTTATTGGCTGATGCCCTCAACCAGTTAGATATTGATGTGAACTGTAGTGCTCAGGAATGGCAATGGCAGGAGGCTGCTCGCAGCAAGCATGGGGTGTCAGTGTGGCTGGGGCTTGGAGCTGGCAGAGCTGGCCCATGCCTATGCTGGTGACAGAAGGTGGACTCAGTGCACTGGGGATGCAGGATGATGAGGCCTCAGCAGCTCACAAAAGCTGAGCCAAAGTCTCTTGGATGGCTGTACCTCACTGCCAGAGGTATCCGATTGTGCTTGGAGCCTCATACTGTCCTCACCCCTGCTGGGTCTTTGCATGGCCTCAGCAGGAGGATGAGGAAGTTTTGCCAGGGGTCCTGTCCAACCCACATACCCCTGTGACAGCCTGCCAAGGGTTCTCCTGGGTGTCTGCAGCATCAGAGACTGGCTAATCACTGAGTAGTCATACAGGCTAATTACAGGGTTACTTTTGCCCTCTACAATAAAGCGCTACCTCATAATTAAAAATAAAGAGAATGGCAATCCTAATTATCAGGCTTTCATTAGGCTGACAGAGGCACACATGGCGTTGCAAGAACTGTTCTTGAGACCTGCTCTCAAGTCCCCACCCATTCTTTCCCATGAGGCTCCCAGGGAAGCCCAGGGCGATCTTTCCCACTGAAAACAGAGGGTGAGATGACCATCTCCACACAGACCTCACCAAATGGCATGTAGATCAAAGGGATCAAGAGGAACCTGCCCTTGAGTATCTCTCAGACTTCCATGCCTGCTGCAATCCAACCTGCAGGCTGCTGCTGATGCTCAGTCCTTGGCTACCTTAGCAGGTCATGCGTTGCAGTGTTAAGATAACCATAAATTACACCGTGTTTCATGTGTTCACATCCCTATGGAAGATAATCATAGCCTGGTAAGTCTTTGTACTTAAAATACTGCAGCAAACACACTGTGTTTTCCTTCCCAGCTTTCCTGAACAGCCTTTCCCCCATCAGGCTGGGGAAAGAAGGGCTGCATGGGGCTGTCTCAGGCTGCCCAAGTGCCAGGTACAGGCAACTTCTGCTGGAGGCAGGAGGGTTTACAAGCCTCTCAGAGTTCACAGGCAGCAGTAAGTCTTGCTTAGAGATATCTCCCAAAGGCAGCCCTTGTGCCTCACTGACCCTGGCTCTGCTCCCCAACCCTTCCTCCCTCAAGGCAATCCTGCCCAGCCTCAATGCTCTCATGCTTACTCTGTTCAAAAGCAGCCAGGAACAGCTTACCCCATGTGTCTGAGGCTGTTGTTAAGGAGCACCCTGACCTGACCCACTCTCTGCCCTGCTACTCAGTGTGCAGGGATGTGTTACCTGAGCCAGCTTTCCTCTCCCTCCTGGTTATTTGGTGCTAATTGATTGATTGGGGCTCACCTCCCCGCATTTGGAAGAAGAGAGGCAGCATTGCTCTTGATGGAGCACATGTATTTGCTTTCAGAAACCTGCCAGGATCCTTTCAAAATTATCCAGGTACATTATCCAGCATAACAAGAAATCACCATGTAAGAGAGATGGGTTGTCATATGCCTGACCATTACTCCAACACCTCTGCCTGGAGCAGGACCAACAGTGATGTGCCCAAGTGCTGCTCGGGTGTGATGACCATGTCTTGACAAGGGCCTTTAAACTGGCTTTCCCATCCTGGTGCCACTTTGAGACTTCTCAGTGCATTTAGCATGTATCATCCAGGCCAGGTTTATCCATCATCCTTCACTTGGGGGTGGAAGGGATTGGGACCACAAAAGTGGTATGGGGACTTGGTACTTCTACCCGGGGCTGGAGGTAGCACTGGGGACATCAGCTGGCTGCCCCAGGGAACAGGACATGGAGGGGCCGGAGGGGAGAGGGGAAGGAAGTGATGGTTTTCAGCTGTAGCAGGAGGGGAAATCCAGACAGACAGCTGCTCTGTCAGTGCCGGAACCTCCCAGGGGCCACGTCAGCTTGCTGAAAAAGGAGCTCAGGTAGCGAGAAAGGTAGAAATTGACTCAGGAGTTAAGTCACTGGCCACGAGCTGGTAGTGTGATTACAAGCAGGAAAATGGTGATCCCCCAGCACTCACAGTGTGGTGCCTGGAGGACAGGCTGCCTTTGTTCCCACACACCTCATTCCCTCTCATCCCCAGCAGTGTGGTGCAGGGGACATGCAGCTGGTGGCCCTAGAAAGGCAGCTCCAACCGGGCAGGAACCCTGGCACTGAGATTCCCTCACCTGCAACAGCAGCAGCAGCAATGCCAGATTCCCCTCTGCCTGCACCCAGCCCAGGGTCACAGCTGTCCTGCACAGCACTGCCAGCCTGCAGAGAGAGGGGCTGTGCCTGAGGATATGCCTGGGGGGATGGACCATGGCCTGGTAGGACCAGGCTGAGGCTTTTTGATTCAGTTATTCCTATCTAAGTGGGAACAATCTCAGACATTCCTCGTGGGCATCACATGGTTTAAAGGTGAAGCTGTCCTCAAGAGCCACAATTTTGTACATTTTAACACAGAAAGAAGAGCAGCCCCCCACTCTATGCCACAAGAAAGTGGATGGTAGGAGATCCAAGAGACCTAGGCTTCCCCTGGGTGGAGGGGAGTTCAAAGGCATGCTGTCATCCTTCCTTTCTCCATGAAGGCTGCAGAATGTGGCAATTTGGAGATCAGCAGAAGGCCATCAGGAGTTTAGGACAGTTTTTCTTGTTCTGCTGTTACCTTCTTTCTAAAACCTCTGAAGGTTGTGAAGCTTCAGAGAGGAAGTCAGAGGAGCAGTAAAGGCTATGACCTGTGATCTGTGTGCCGCGGATTCATTGTTCACAGAGTGGGGATGCCAGTTAACTGTTTAAAAAGTGGAGGCTGAAGGAGAGCTCAAGTAAGGAGCAATCAGCTTTTTCACATAAAAAATTATCTGCTTGGATTGCTTGGTCACCTACCTGTGAGACATCACAGGACAAGTTAGGAGAAACAGCTTTCTTAAACTCCCTTTTAAGTCACATGCCCCAAATGTGACTTTCCACCCCATGTTGTTTTGGGGGACAAGCTGCCCAGGTGTTCAGGGAGGATTCTACAGCTGCTGGGAGAAAGGACCTCTCAGGATGTAGGCTTGTGACCAGCAGCTTGAATTCAGCCTGTCAAATAAATATGGGTTAGATGAAGCTGAAGGAGTAGTTGTATGGGTGAAATAAGACAGGTGTCCAGATCCACACAGCTTTAACTTTGAGGGAAAATGAGCCTATCCTCACACATTCAATCCTGAGATATAGTGAAAAGGAAACTAGCAGCAGATCTCATTGCCCTTTGGATTGTTACTGCATTTCAGAGAAATGTTTTTATCCTTTTTGCCGTCAGAGAAGCCGACAGTGATTAGACAGGTCTACCTGACAGGCTCTGACCACTCCAGCCTTGGTCCAGCAAAGTGACAATAAAGCACCTGAAGATTCCCACAGCTGTCAGCATAAGGGGCCAGAACCCTCTGGATAAGGCCACCAGCAATTCATGAATGAGGAGCCATCAAGTGGCAAATATGTACTGCCATCTCTGTATATGGTTCCTCAGAGTGATGAAGTGGTGAGTCACAGTCAGTTCCCAGTCTATGCACCTCTGGTCTGTGACACTGGTTTTCTCTGCAGACATTTTAAGTTGCTCCAGTATGTGCCTCACCCTTCTTATTTATAGAAATTAGTGAGGCATTTAGTAAACTAAAAAAAAAATAAAAATGACTTCCTATGAAAGCAAGAAACCAATGACAAAGCAAGAGGTATCAATGGTAAAAAAAATACAGCTTGTCTAGCAGAAGATATCCTATTATCTCATTCGCATGGCACAGCCAGGAGAAGTTATAAATAGCAGCAGTGGTAGTGCCTGGGAGTTACACCTTGGCGCCAGTGCCTCTGGCCATCTCTTTTTGGCTCCCATTCACAGTGACATACAAGGGCAGGGCATAGCTAGAAAATCTCCTCCAGCCCTCTGACCCCTGCTCAGGCAAGGCAGGCCCCAAGCCAAGCACTTGCTGGGGACACAGCAGGCAGGCTACTATTGACACTCGATCCTGGTCAAAACAGCAGTGGAGAACAAGGGTCTTCTGTTAGGAAACACAGATTTTTCTGGTGCAACTACCTGAAAGGCACAGGGGAAGAGCTTGGAGATGGAGAAGGTAATTGTTTTTAACTGGTTATCCTGACACTTGAGATGATGGTGTATAACGTAGCCTTGGCTACAATAATCCCTGTTCACAGCAGGGAGAAAGCCTTTGTGCCACCACTATGATACTGGACTAAAGAATGGCAGGAGGAAAGCCAGGGGAGCCTCCACAGCCTGACTCTCACACCAAAGATGGGAATGGAGAGTACCATCTATTAATTTCTTTTGGGATGGCTTCATTAAGGATGGAACTATCTTTATAGAGGATAGTGAAGGAAACAGCCTGAGCACCATTCTATTGCTTGCGTATTTTCTCAAAGATGTTGGGAGACATGGATGTATATGAGCGCTTCATTGCAAGACCCTCATGATATGGGACAGACATGGACACAGATTCAGCCCAGTATTCCAGAGTGGTTGCAATGCATTTCCACCTTCTTTTGGGTTTCAAACTAACACACATTGCTGGTGGCACAAGTAAAACATCAATCACAACTGACAGACAGCAACTTGGGAGCTTGGGTAATCCAAAATGTGTTATCTTTTTTAGGGTCAGGCCAAGCTCAGCAGATGGGATGGAACTTGAAATATAATGAAGAATTTTTTTATGATCAGGGTGGTGAAACACTGTAACAGCTTTGCCAGAGAGGTAGTGGATGCCCCATCCCTGGAAACATTCATGGTCAGGGCCTCCAAGAAACCCGATATGTAATTGAAAATGTCCATGACCACAGCAACAGGGTTGGACAAGATGATCGTAAGATGTTCCTTCTAACTCAAACTATTCTGTGATTCTGTTCTATGATTCTAACTTGCTGGTTTGAGTGCTTCAAACCCTGCGTCTCTAGCCTAAGATGTATATTTAGCCAAGATACTCACTCCTGGCTCCACAACCAAACCGAACTTCAGCCCCACCACCTATGCAAAGGTCATCTGCACAGGGCATAAGGACCTGATCACGATGATTGAGTAAAGAGTGCTGAGCACACCTCCTGCAGCCCTCCACAGCTGCAGGCCTACACATCAGTTGCACATCTCAGCAGGACTCTAACAACATAACACCGCTTGCAGCAGTGTTGCTGTCACAGCAATGGCTGGTTGCCTGCCATTCTGGAAAAGAAAGGGCAACTGTGCCAAATATACTGGACACAACTTCGTTCCAAGATATGCCCCTTGCTGACATCTTAGTTGTGATACCTACTGATGTTCAGTATGGAAAACGTCCCTGGGTGCTGATTCATGGTACATTCCAGTTCAGTATCAGCACACAGATGCAGCATGTGCTCCAGTCCCTTGATGGAACATGGCACATTCTGCACCAAATAAGACCAAGCTTGTACTTCTCTGCTCCCAGTTTGTCTTTAAACCTGATTTCCTCAGTGGCTGAGGGGAAAAAATGATGCAGAATATCCACAATAACAATAGGAAACAAGAAACAGGCTGTGGCTCAAAACAACTGGCCTAGTAGCTACTTGAAGGAGGAGGGCTGGGACACGGGAAGCTGTGCCAGGCTGCTGAAAGCTAGTGATTCATGTTCTGCAATCACAACCTGGCCACAAACCCCTTCCCCAGCAGAGCGGGGCAGCAACCAAGGGGCTTCAAACAGTCCAAGCAAAAAACTAGGGATCTGGCAGGAAGGTGAGTGAGACACAATAAAATAATCTTTTTTTTAAAAATGTAACTGAGAGAACAGGAAATTCTTGGGTGGGGCTTTTCTCCTGACCATCTCGCAAAGGGGAAAAGGGGGATGAAGAGAAGCAATTTGCAGATGTATGTCGTGTGAACAGTGCCAGGGGAGAAAGGGGAGCTGAAGAGTGCTCCACCAAGAGCAGCACTGGCAGGGAGGCAAGCAAGAGGTTTCATCCACCCAGGCAGTACTTTCTGCGGGTTGGTCAGAGGTACTCAGAGATGGTATAAATCTGTGCCCTGGCTGCACTACGTGTTGGCAGCCTGTTCTCTTAGCCAGGACTCAGCACCTCCAGGAAATCTCCTTCCACCATGTTTTCTTCCCCCATGGCGCAGTCAGGGGACAGCAGTGTGGAAGGAGCACAGGGTGCTGACTGCGCGGACTTGCTCTGTTTAGGGTAATGGCAAACTCTTCCCTTCAGGCAAGGGAGTTCCTCAACCAGTTGTGTATTCCTGCCTGCTGCAGTTTCTCACCAAACAACTCTGCTTCCTGATAAATGAAGCAATACATGTCAGGACTCCTATTTACTCCCTGGCAGTGGGAGTTATTAGTGGTATATCCTGGCTATAAAATTGCTGGCTTTCATGTGGACCCAGTGGTAAGAACAAAGATGGAAAGGGGATAGGCAGGAAAATTGAAGAACTGAGGTGGGTGCCAGGTACAGGTAACTGAACATCAAGTAGAGCATGTAGGCAAATTCCTTTTGAAGGTAAGAAAATGCAAAGAGAAAGACTTTCATTTCGATGCTGCAGCCTAAAACACCCACAATTTGGCTACAGTGGCAGAAGGCTTCATCTTTCACACAAGAGAAAAGGTGGGTACAGAAAATCAGGAATGCCAAAGTTAATTAGCATCAGACCTTCCTGTGGAATGGTCTATGTTGGGACACTCATGCCTTCCTGGGGTTGATCTTTCTGGAGCAGAATACACTATTGTATCCACTCTCAAAATTGACAGGATTAGGCAGAAAGTGAGAACAAAAACCCATGTCTATCAGCTGCACATTCCCGTAGCCTAGGGGTAGCTGCGGATACTTCACAAAATCACAGAACACATAAGATTGGAAAGGAATACTGGAAAAAATCTGGTTCAACCTCCCTGCTTGAGCAGGGTCCCCCAGAGCACATTAGACAGGATTGTGTCCAGGTGGCTTTTGAATCTCTCCAGAGGAGAGTCCACAACTTCTCCGGGCAGCCTGTTCTAGTGCACTGTCACCTTTACAGTAAAGAAGTTCTTCCACATGTTCAAGCGGAACTTCTTGTGCATCAGTTTCTTCCCTTTGCCTCTTGTCCTATTGTTCAGCACCACCAGGAAGAGCCTGGGGGCACAGGGACTGCTGAACAAAACCCAGCATGAGCCCCACAGAGCAGTGCTGTCAGAAAAGACATGGAGGAGTTAGAACTCACCCATCCCTCCCTGCTCAGCTATGCAAGGCAGCATCAGTGCCCTTGGGCTTTGTTCTTTCCTAACATGATATAGAATATGATTTTGGAACACTGTGCTCACTGTTTACTGCAGATCCCTTGAGAGTTTGCCAGTGCACTGTATTGATACCTGCTTGTTCATGCCCATGTCTCTGTACCATAGGCAGAGAGCATTAAAACAGCAGCAGCAGAGCTGAAAGGTGCAGCTGGATGAAACAGATTTGCTCTTATGAGAAAAATAACGGGGGTGGGGGGGAGGGTGGGG
>WEKX01028436.1:137073-161372 GCA_013390025.1 Pitta sordida | reverse complement strand
CAAAGGCAAAAGGCTGCTCTACACAGCACTGGTAGATGTTGGTTAGTATTCTCTATTTTCCTTCTTGCACGTCATCACACCACCCCAAAAGATAGTGTTTAGCTTCAAATAGGTTTTCTTGCCAGTTTGAAAGAGAAAATTCAGAACACCACGATAAAAGTGATGATAAAAGACATATGGCCAAGTCAGTTTCTGTAGTGGACAGCAGCAGTCCCTTAAGGAGCTGCCTCAAATACATGTCCCTGTGCTGGAAGCAAGTCTTGGATCATGATTTTTTCCCCGCTATTATTTGGCTTTCTCAACTTTGTGGTGGTCATGGCCTTATTGTGTTATAATTTTGTCTTCTTCTATAAGCTTTGTTTCAGCATGAGACACTTTGTTTTGGTTATTTCTGCTTTACTTGTTTCTCTGTACTTACTAATGTCTCTCTATTTTTGCTGGTTAAAGGAAGGAGAGGTACCAGATCTTCCAGTCCAAAGGATTTGGTTATACAAAAACAATTGTATCAAGCCCTGTAAACCTTCCCTATGTTTGTGTGTCTCCTGCAGGGATCTATTGCAAGATAAAAAGCTCTATAGACCAATAGCACGAGACAAGGTTTGAATTTAATAACATAAAACCCCCCAAGATGCAGAGCACTGACCCCCTGAATCAGAACAGCCACGCAAGAGCAGCCTTGCAGACTATGAGCAGTGAACAAGCATAACCAGCAAAAACGGACAAGGCACTAATGATTCCATTTAATCTTTCATTCTGCAAATATGGCTCTGGTTAATTCCAGTGGAAACAGTTGATATATGCAAAACCCAGATTGAATGCCTGATTAGGGACTGAGACTGCAGTAGGTTACCAAAGAAAGTGAGAGTAGTCACTAGAAAGACACCCAGAAAAGAAAGATTCAGGTTTGTGATTTGTTCAGGGCTGAAGAAATCAATTTAGGATTTTAAAAGGAATGACGAACAAAGACAGCCCAACCAATCACCTAAACAAAAAACCAACCAAAATTCTTCAAACAGAAGCCCCCCAAANGACAAAGCACTAATGGTTCCATTAAATCTTTCATTCTGCAAATATGGCTCTGGTTAATTCCAGTGGAAACAGTTGATATATGCAAAACCCAGATTGAATGCCTGATTAGGGACTGAGACTGCAGTAGGTTACCAAAGAAAGTGAGAGTAGTCACTAGAAAGACACCCAGAAAAGAAAGATTCAGGTTTGTGATTTGTTCAGGGCTGAAGAAATCAATTTAGGATTTTAAAAGGAATAACGAACAAAGACAGCCCAACCAATCACCTAAACAAAAAACCAACCAAAATTCTTCAAACAGAAGCCCCCCAAAAACACCACCACAAAACCCTAGGAAGCAACCCCTCTCATGCCTAAAATGGGTAGAACTGACTGTGAATTACTTCTGAACGTCGTATAAGTTCAGTTTCTCATTCATCATTTATGCAGCTGTCTGCCCAGAATGGAAGAGAAGCGATGAAAGACTGACCCACTGGAGAGAAGGAAAGAGTTGTACTTGTGTTTGAGAGCTGGAAAGCAAAGACCTTGTCTGACAAATGAAATTCAGTAAAGTACCTGAAGGTATTGTAAGACTAGAGAGATGCCCCAGTAATGTCATCTTAACGCTGCTGCTCATCAGAGACCTATTTTGTTTCTGTGATTGATGTTTCCTGCTGGGAGGGTCATTGCATTTAGGTACCTTTCTTCCTATGCATGGCTTTTTGCAAAGCAGCCATTTAACCATCTTGGGCAGAAATGACAGGTAGCTACAGAGAAGTCACTTTAAATGAACTGCTCTGTGCCTGAGGTGGGAAAATAACTCACAGTACCTCACAAGTAAATGCATTCAGTTTGTAGATAGTGTGAAACTGTATTATGGGCTGGCAGGAAGGCTAACATTCATTTCCCATCTCTGTGGATTAATCTCTTTGAAGTTTCATCAGCTTCTACACCTTTTTTTAGGGATCTGGAACTTTCTATGCAAAGTGCTCTAAATGGCATTTTATTAAATAATAAGTTTTTACCTTGAAACCAACAAATGCAGGAAAAAAAGCAGCCCAGTTGTATGTTTTGAGTTGACAAAATAGCTGATTGTTTAATCTCCCAAGAGTCCATGTGCTATTAAGAACTTGTGTTATGCAGCTCTTCTTTCAATTACAGAAATAATTCTCTCTCCCAGGCACAGAGTTTGAATCTTTTCCAAAGGTTTTTAATGACTTGAACACTGACAGAAATTATTTAACATTTTAAAGACTCTTTCCAAAGCTAAGAGGGCCTTTTAGGAGCCTGTGATAACTTTTATGGCCATGCTATATTACCTCTTAATTGAAAAATACTCTGGAAATTCAAGATGTAGATAGCAAAGGAGACATAATTTTTTCCCATTTTCCTGGATTCTAGAGGGGTTTTTATACTTTGATACCAGGATAATTGAAAGATAGTGTAACTGTGGGGAGGAGGAAGATCAGGACAAAACCTACTGCAGCAGCCTGAATGTAAGTGGATATAAACTGTTCTTTCCTTGCTTGCTAAGTGTTCTTGCTTTCTATATTTGCATGGACATGTAAGCTGGAACTTTGCCCTAACAAAATATATGGTGATACTGTATATGTAGCTTCTTGTTCTTTTTTTTTTCTTGAGACTTTTGGGCTTTTTTGGCACACCTGTGCAGAGGTTTTAGAACAAGAAAATTCTTGTTTAAGTCCTAATTACTATGAAATACCAAGGAAATAGGACATAAAATACTAATGTATAGTACAGTGTCTGCCCTCTTCAGAGGAAGTCAGGATTTTATCAGGTGAAGGCCTTTTCTCTTGAGATTTGATGGGGTGAGCTTTCTTGGGTATCTAAAGTTAATGGGCTTGTCTGCACTAGTCATCAGTCTTGGCTGGTTGATCTTTCTTGTGTTGTCACACCATTGTGACTTTTCCTACTGCCTGGAAACTTTCCAGAGATTCCAGTTTCGTCCTTATAGCGAGGTTGTCCCAGATGGGAGTTGTGCTTCTGCCTTCTCTGATCCACCTCACATCTGGGCACTGAGTGGAAAGCCGCCCTTCCTATTGATTCCTGCTAACAGCCTGGAGTTCAAGTGGGACAGCCAGGATCTCCAGGGAAGCAGCCAGGGCTAGTGCTGGTGTTTCCAACACAAGAGCATCTCTGGGCTCACACTATGATCCCAGCACAGGGAGTGAGGACAGGTGAAGTTCGTGAGAAGAGGGACTGGCTTAAGTCACTGCAGCATCATTTGCCAGAGGTCATCTTCCAGGGATTTTAATAGAGTAAATGAACAATTCCTGGAATTTTGAGTAATGGAGAAATGGAACCTTTTCTAATGGAGTGGTGCTACAGAGAAGCTCTCAGGCTCTCTCTGACAACAGGCCATTCAGCTTGAGGGGACTGGTGTTGAGGAAGTGTCCTCTTCTAGCCTGGGTGGCGTTTTTGAACCTCCAAAGCTGTCTGCACAAGGGAGTGGATTTTTGTGTGTCTTGAACATTTCTGTGCCTTGTAATATTCTATAATCTCACTGAAATGTGAGAAATTACTTTGGATGAATGATAGTTAAATATAAGGATACTTTGTTGATACAGAGTTTTTATCCATAAAACGTTGTTCTATGTAGATTTTTTTGCTGATTATATGAATGGCAGGATGCTGAGTGCTTAATCTGATTTTATTATTAGAATTTAAGTGGCATTCTGAGTTATCAAGGAATTTTACTGCTGAAGGGAAAAATTTTGGATATGACGTTTGCAATATGGAGATATTTTTCATGACTGATTCTTTGTGTGCTCAAGAAAATATTGGAAACAAAAAATAGCAAGAGTGTCTCTTTGTATGCTTATAGAGTATTTTTTCCTGTTTGTTTTCCTACTTACTCTAAAAGATGAAGTATTTTTTTTCAGTTTTGATATCAGGGAGTTATATCAACCCTTAGATTGCTACCCAAAGGAAAAAAAATATCTGAGCTTCAACACTGAAGAAGTGTTGCCAGAGGAGTAGCTTTATTTTGTTACTTTGGTAAATTGTCATAATGTTTTGCCTTTCCTTTATTGTCTCTCTGATGCTTAGAATAATAAATAATGATGATACTTTACTCTTACACTGTGCTTTCATCCACAGATCTCAGACAGGGTTATAAGAAAGAAGTCAGTATTATTGCCCTATTTTAAGGTGGCGAAACACAGAGGTGAATTGCGTTTCTGAAGGTTATCTGATGTGAGAGAGCTGGAAGAGAAATTTCTGATAGTGTTACTCTTCATTAGAAAAAATTGATTCACTGAAACTTTTCATAGAAGTTCTTCAGTGTCCAGGAAATTACACATCTCCAGAAGCAAATCAAGATGTCACGTGCTGAAGCAAAAGAACAAGTAGAAGCCTGGTGACATCGGGTGTGGAAAGGCAAGACCTACATTCCACTTGTAGAACTGAAGTGAGTAGGAATTTGAATCTGTCTCTCTCAAGGGCATAACCCTGATCATAGACATAGTCTGTTGCTCAGTCGTGTCCAGCTGTCAGATATTTCATGGCCTTTCTCAGACAAACAGCTCAACAAACAGAGGGACTAGTGATGGGTTTTAGTCTTCTGAAATCCAACTCTTGGATTGGTTGCTCCTTGGTGTGGCTTGGATTTTCTGTGTGTGAAGAAGTGAGTGGATTTTATAGCTTGTATATCTTTATTATCTAGGGGAGAAAAGAATTCAATGGACTTTATGGCTAGGAAAACTCTCTTCTGTGTGGCTGCCTTTTTCATACAACATTTTGAAAGTGTTTATATTTCAAACTTAGTAATGGACTGAAAATAGATTTTAAGGAAAAGGATGAATGAGAGCAGAAGTATGGGTACAAACATATTGTAATGTCATTTTCTTCAGGAATCCCAACCAGTCATCAGAGGGTATTGATGACCCATGACCCATCTAGGAAAATTTGGATGCAAAAACCAGACTAGCATTCCGCTTTTCAATCCAGAAATTTCCGATTTTGATTTTGGACAAGGGATCATGTCTATATGAGAAAGGGTGGTGGCTTTTTTGCCAAAGAAAAGCTGAAAATAAAAATCCAGACCAAACCTCTCAGGATCAGTATATCACATGGCAAATTCATTCAGACTGGGAAGTACAAAGTTCAGACTGAGTGTGAAGTTACTGTTACATTTCATGTCTGTAAGCATGAAGACGAAAATCTGTTCTGCTCAAAGATGCTGGAGCAGCCACTGAGCTTTGGGATAGACAGCTGGAGGCAGCTTGACTCTGCAAAGAACAGCAAGATAAATAAAAAATAGCAACTTATTTTTAATAATTCAGATTGAAACAGAATAAGTTGTTGGTTTTTTTTTTTTGTGCAAGTCCTTTGAAGAAGTGCTGGCAGTCTCACATAAGGGAGTGCTGTGAGACTGTTCAGGGGATCAGTCAAGGAGGCAGCCTTCACATGCCTTTTTGTGCTGAGCCTGAGTCAGACAGGCAAAAGAATAAGAAAGAAAAGATCTTCAGCAGGGAGGGAAAGGAGCCCTAGCCCTGATCATGGTGTTAGTTGTAGCAAGACTGCAGTGGGTAGGGCAGTGGCTTTCCTCCCACTTGGCCATTGGAAGGGGGGCAGTAGAACAAAATGGGGTGTGAACAAATACGTGGCTTGTATGGCAGTGAAGCTTGGTTTAGAGAGAGCTGGGATTATTTTTGAAGAGCTAGTTTAACTATCAGAAAAAGAGGGACCTCTGATCTTACTGGACCCCAGTATTTGGCAGGGGTGGGAGAGAAAAAGAGGAGAGGAAAGAATCATGGCAGTACACAGGAGGGGAGAGATAGTAAGGATGTCTGAGGTGAACACGTGAGGCACTCTGCAGCACTACCTGCTGCTTTCTCTCTGCCTTGGTTCCCGCAGGGGATCTACATATTAGTTACCTTCTCATAGTCCAGTTAGTAAGAGTTGCTGCATGTGGCCTGCCACTAATGAAATGCACCTCCTGTCCTCTGAGAATTTTTAGCAACAGTACCCCATCATAGGAGATTGCTGCTGATCCCTCTCTACCTTTTAAGAAATCCTTGCTATTGTCTTAGTAATAAACTGCCCAAGATTCACAGTCAGTATAACATCCTCCCTGACTGTGAACCTCATTATAACTTTTTTCCTCATAGTGAAAGTCCACCTCTTCTTAATCTTTGTCTTATATGTCTTATTATAAATCAATTCCTGTCATGGGGGAGTATTATACAAATTTGGGAAAAAATAATTGTGCAGCTGCATTAATCAAAGGAAATAGTGTGCTGAAGGAAATGTCATGCCTATTAGCTTGTCAGTGATCAGTGGCAGAAAAGCTGCTTTCAGCTAGTTGGCTTTGTTTCTTCGACACTAATTAACAGACTTAGTACCTTGTAAAATATGATAAAAAGGTGAGGCAGGAGAAGACACCAAGATGTGTGTTGCTGTAGTGGGAGTGGAACACCAGGTCTGGCATGCATGAGAATCTTTAAGCCTCCTTGTCCTTAAAGTGGCTGTCCTGTGTCTTTTTTTGTTTGCAGTAGATTCCTAGGAACTCAAAATCCTAAGCAAGTCATCAGATAGTTATCACTTTATTTTCAAAGAGGAGTTTTTGGTTGCCTGGACAGAGAGGGTTATAAACTTGCTGCTACCTGCAAAACTAAGCCATGTAGAATGTCTGAGTGCACCACTCCGGATCTGATTTATGCCTCATTGTAAATGTAATTTCTGAATAATGGCAGAGTTGTTCTGTGCTTCAGAGTGCTGGTGGTGCTGACTCCTGTCTCTGGGTTACAGGCAGCACCATCAGGTTCATCAGGGAGGAGTCTTGTGATGCAGAGTCGAAGGTAAGTGCTTTGCAGGGACAGAGATGTTGTTAGTGTGCAGCCCAAGTGGACACTGAGCTATAGGCTTGACCTCAGCTGTGGCCAAGCAGCAGACAAAAGGATGGTATTTGATTCTGCCTGTTCTCACCAAACCTGATTGCCTGGGTGAATGGTCTGTCCAGTGCATACAAGATACTGACTGTAATGATCTCATATAAGCAGACTAGAAACATTTCTGTCATCCTGGGTATTCTCTACACGTGCTTTTATCAGAAAACTCCTGAGAGAAATGTAAGCTTTCCACTTTTTGTCAACCCCACAGTGGTTCATTCTCAAAGCAGTTGAAAGACAGAATTGTGCTTGGTTTTCTGACCTCTGTGAGGGGAAAGATAATCATGAGCTGTTTGGTTTTAGTGAGTTATTAGGGAAACTAGTCCACCGAGCACCTCATCCATCATAATACGTCCATGCACTGTTGTGCCCCCAGTGCTTCATCTAGTAATTCTGTCACAGAAAAACCAAAGAGATGCTTGGTGTCTCACTTGACTCTGCTATGAGAAAAGTCAGTACTTGCAGCAAACCACACCTGAACAGGATCGCGTTCGACAAAGCAGCTCTGTTTCTCAGACGAGGTGATATATGAGAAAAAGCCAAGTGGGTGGACTTCAAGGTGATTTAGCATCAGAATTAGGAATGTACTTGAGAAAGATAATTGCAAAATACTTATTTTACCACTCATTTTGTTGCCGTTCAGGGGTCTCTTGTAATCCAAGCTTCATTTTCCGGAAACTCGGGTCTTTCTAACATATAAGAAAATGGATTACAGAATGAAAACATGGTATTTTTTGTCCTCTCTCACAGTGAGACAGACGCACACACGCATTTAAACTAATAGCTCAGAGCTTTGGTAAGTAGTTTCAAAAGTGAGAAATTCACAATGAAATTCTTCTTTTGCTTCACTTAGGACATTCAGTTATACTATAAATATCCTTTCAGAAGGAGGAGTAACATTTTGCTTTGTGATTACTGCTTACTTTTTAGATGTTTTTAGATTCCAGTGGGATTACTTAAAGTTAAGCATGTATTTAGTTGCTTTGGCTGGATGAGGGCATTCTCAGCTCTGGAACTGCACCTGGGCTATTGTCATGTACATAATGGCTGTTATGTTTTCCCATGAAATTACTGCATTTATTCTTCACTCTCACAACTCATAAACCCACCATGAGTCACAAGAAATTTCTACCATTAAGTTCCTCATTTTTCTGATTCATTTCAGGTTGGAAAGAGTTAGAAGTTGCATTACATGTTATATATCTCTTGGTCTCTGTAAATCTAATTACCAGTTAAAATTCAATGGGAAATGAATCAAAATATTTTTTTACAGTTCCTAATAAAGGACTGTACATGTCGATACACATTTAAAACTGTTTATTGTAGTAGATTGTACTATTTCACAGAGTATTGAAATTAACCCTTCCCTGTCATCGCATTTGGTGGTTTTTACATGCCAAGTATATATGAAGGGTACTGAAAGTGTGACTGTGCTGAGAGTTTTCCATTACCTCTTCTCATGACAACTCTAATGCTCATAAAAAATGCTTCTCCTCCAGGCCTGGCAATTTGGCACTTCTAGCTGGGTATTTTCAAATGGGGTCTTTATGCAAATAGACTGAGTTTGATGGACTTCAGGTACAAAAAAATCAGGAAAAGCTTCAGAACCCGAAATGTTCTGTTTCAGCCATACAGAAATTGCCTGATTTGAGGGGCATGATTTTAGAAGTCAGCCTTTCTCCTCCCTCTGGTTCCTCAGTGGGGGTAAAAAGCTTTATCAGAATTGATACTCTGAAGGCCTAGTTACACGTCCTGCACTGAACTACCCTCCAGGAGAACTTCTTTCTTTCCTATATCTGCCTGGCATTGTAAAACCAAGGCAGCAGGAATACCTCCAGAGGCCAGGGAATAAAGTTAGGCTTGCTTGAAAATGAAGAGAAAATGGGCATCCACATCTACTTCTGACTTGCACCTGGGCTTAAGAGGATGTCATGTGAAAGTAACCAGTGGTGTTCTAGTTAATTAATTTGGCTAGCCTTCTCTAAAATTGTGCAGATCATTAGTTATGTTTAAAAAAAAGTGTGTGAGGCATTTGTTCTAAATACCAAAAGGAAAAAAACATAGCTGACATATTTTACTCTATGTGTTGCATTCCATATAACCTTTCATTTCAGACATTTGCAGAAAAAAAAAAAGGGAAAAGAATAGACCTATGCAACCATGGAGATGTAGAGCGTGTTCCCTCTTGAGCAGGCTGGGTTAAAGATGACCAGTCTCAAAAGGCACCACAGGTCATTCATTGATGCAAGCGCCAGTTTGGAATCAGACAGAGGTTGTGCATTTGAATGTGGAAGAGTAGTGTGTGTGTGAGATGCGCAGTGTTAGGAGTACCTAAAGGAGTCTTGTGTAGAAGAAGGTGGAATAAGCATTGTCACATTTATCTTCCTAGAATGAAAATATTTTTCCTGTCTAAATGGCTACTACAGTTTTAGCTTCCTGTTAGCAGCAGACTTGTCTATCTCTAAGTTTTGAAGAGAAGCTGTTTCCCACTGCAAGGAGCTGCATGGGACAAAAGTAAGTAAATGATGTAATGGAAGAGATAGTCCTGTGATTTTTGAGGTGTAGATAGAAAATGGCTGTAATTTAGTGATGTTTTATTCTGGGCAATGGCTGTTACCATCACCCTGCATGTGCTGAGTCAGGTGCTGCAAGTTGTCCAGCAAACACATTGTTAATGATTGCTAACAATGTTTGGGAGTGCAATCCAATCAATGCTGCACTTCCAGGTTGACAGTTTCAGCCAAGTCCTATTAGGGATAGTTTTGTGATGGCCAAAGCATTGAGCCTCAGTGGCAGAAAAGCGGGTTTGACCACTGCTACTTCTGTTCTTGGCTCAGTAGGAGATTAACTAGTGACCCAGGGCCCTGTTCTGGCTTTGTTTTCTCAGGTGAACAAATGCTTATTCCTGGTAACCCTTTGTGAGCCTGCTGGAAATGCAGGCTAGCTTTTTGCTCTGGAGGGGAATTTAAGATTTTCCTCAGGTACAAGGAGTCAAATCCCTTGGCCACGACTGAAGCCAGCTGTTTAGGGATCATGCTGGAACTTCATTAAAATAAAACCAATCAGTCCTTCATCCCAAGGAGGGCTTCTTGAGTTGGTGCCCATCCTAACGTATGTGTTATGATGGGTGCCATTTCTGGAAAAAAGACAGAGAAAACTTTTTTTTATTGCTGCATGAAATTAAGGTGCAGATGAGCCACTTCCTTGCAGAGCAGCTCTGAAGTAGCTGTTGTGAATTATGACTTACCATTTTGGTGAGAAAAATAAAGTTTTATTGGTTTTTATTTGTCAGCCTTGTAGATTCTGCACAGCTGTGAACAAGTCAGCTGGAGTCTATTCTGCTTGCAGGTAGCTCCCAGGATCATTAACCATTTGCTCTCTTCATTGAGAACCGGTTACTATTTCCCTATCTTTAGTGCTCTTGCTGATGCGCAAGCTGGAAGGACTCAGTTGGAGTCTCAGAAAATTGTAAGAGTTTTTAGGACTGGCAATTAGGAAACCCTTCTTTTCTTCCCTTCTAAATTGAGCAAGGTTGATTTGGAAGGCAGAGAAAGTAAACACATCACTGCTATTTCACAAGGTCACCGTAGAGAGTCTAATCATCTTTTAATTTGGAGCAATTCCTTTGGAGGGTGGCTGGCAGCATTTTGTAAGTACAGTAAAGGGTGATACCCTTTTATCAGTGGTTTTGATTAAAAACAAATCAATTGATTATTCCTTGTCTTCACAAAACGATTGAATGAAAAGCAAATAGTAAAAATTCTTCATACTGATAATTCCTTTCAGGATAAGGAATAATGCCTGTAAAAGTAGTGTCGGCTTTCACTCATAGGTGTTGTGTTGCTGAATGGAATTATAGCAGCTTTCTAAAAGTCTTGTGTTTTGTTCCGGAGGGCTTAACTGGTTGGCAAAGGGTAAATCATTGATAGGTTCTCATATACAACTTGGATAAACATATCTAGCACAAGTAAACAATAGTTCATCTGCAATTCTAATGGGTTGCATTACTGGTGAATTAAAGCTTGGCCTCTGCCAAGATTTCAGTGGTGACTTTGGCTCTCTGAGGAGGAGACAAGTGGAAGTAAGAAATCAAATTCAGATGTAGTCTACTGCTGAAAACACTGCAAAGTAGAAGAGGGACAAGGAGCAGATGCACACAGGCAATCCTATTATGAGCAATATTTTCTAGAGATCACCTATTTGTTAGACATATTGAAATGTGAATAAGTTTCGTGAAATATCATGTCTCCTTTGGATAAATCTGGGATTATCAGTTAATTTTTAAGATCTTAAAATGCTGCCAAGGAGTTGTATGGAAGGTAAGAGATTTGCTGATACACTTCAGGTTTGTCCTGCAGACTGTGTGGTGTTTTAATTTTTTCAGGGTAAAGCACAGCAGGTTTGGTTTTCAGAGCCAAATCATTTTCTTTAGCTCAGAGTGCCACTTCTGAGTCCTCTCATGGAACGTTTCCTCAAGGCATTCTAAACATGTTTCCCTTTTAGGGAATACCAGTTTTCCAATTTGCTTTATTTCCCTTTTCGGCTAATAAGGAGAATAAGCTCTGTCTGCTTATCAGTCCTCATCCCCAAGTTCTCAGTAGATCTGTGAGGCAAGTAGTGATTTCGTACCACCTTTTTGCTTACACTGGAAAATTGTTTTCTTTAAGTCTTAATCCAAGAGAAGCAGTAGAAGTGCAGTTGCTCCAGTTCTTTTTCATGACAGGAGAGACAGTACCTGAAATCATTGCTTGGATGACCCCCAGGTGGAGATGGCCACTAGATGTGCTCAACTCAGTGAGCCTGAATCATCCATCATAACAAGCAACTCACCATTCCCAGTCAGCTCTGGCTGACGTACTGGGAAAGGCTCAATTCGCACGCGTTTGCACACACTGGAGCACTCATCCTCAGCTGCACAGCAATAACATCTGTGTTGCCATTATTAAAATCTCGGTGGGATGGCTGTCACACATGATTCTCTATATCCTCAAACAAGGGTTTTCTCCTTCTGTGAGATCCCATGCTCTCATCAGTTAGTCTCTTCTGGCAGTGAAAAGATTTCAAAAGGTTTTTCATTTCAAACTTCTTACAAAATAGAGAGAGTACTGTATGTGTGAAAATCCATATGGACAACTGGGTCACTGGAGGAAACTAATACTTGTGAAATTAGGAGTCTTTGAGAAAGATAACCATTGGTTTACAGTATAGTATTGCAAGAAATGTGTTTTTTAATAAATGTCATGGCTACCTCTGTGTTGCAGATTTCTATCTGTCCTGAATTGTGCCAATGGTGCTTTATTCCTCTGTGCTTGTCATTGGAACCTTGCACTGAAGCCATTCTGGTATTTTGCTTATCATCAGGGCATGCTTGGAGTTGTATATCACAGAATGTGCTGAGCTGGGAGGGACTCACAAGGATCATTGAATCCAGCATTAGCCCTGCACAGGACTATGCCCAAGAGTCACACCATGTTCCCAAGTGTATCACCCAAACACTTTGGGAACTCTGTCGGCCTTGGTGCTGTGACCATTGCCATGGGGAATCTGTTCCAGTGCCCAACCACCTTCTGGGTGACGAACCTTTTTTAGGTTTTCATAGCAAAGCATTTTTACTGAGAGGAAGTAACAGTAATACCTCTCTACTAGAGATATGTCTTCCTTTTTCTTTTTTTTAGTTTCTATTGTGATTTTCATGATTTTGTCCCACCATAAATTTTTAACTGCATAACTTTGATTTGATAAGTAGAGACCATTAGAAAATAACATTAAAAACTGTTAAAGCATTGATATATTTGCCTTCCTTGTCAAATTTGTTCCACAGTCAAACAGAAGAGCCATCTGTATAAAGAAAAAAAATGGCTACAGTTAAACCTTGGGGTCACAGTTTTGAACAAGTTTTCACTGATTTTCAAAGTCAATCGTGTTTTTATGTCTTTGCAGACATTGTCTATGGTGAGACATCTTCAGTGAGTGTTTCTCTTTGAAATTATCGAGCATTCTAGTTGTTGGATGTGTTTCCTGAAATGCCTACTGAGTATTTCTGAAGATCCATGCTTTTTTTTTTTTTTTTTTGACAGTGCCCTAGACCTCGGATGCCTTTCCTTATGTAAAGTAGTCTGAAGCACTGATCCTGAAGGAACCATCTATATAGATTAATGGATATCCTGAGTACCTACAGGGTGTTCAATTATAGATTAGCATTAGCTGATGGACACATTGCAGTGTTATGTTGTGATTTTGGCAGTTTTGGGTGGTTCTGGATTTTCCTCTATCAATAGAAATGCCAATAACAGTAATTTAAAAATGAAAGTGTGAAAGTGTTTTTTGTTGTGTTTTTTTTTTTTTTTTCTAGAAAGGACATAAACATTTCTGTAGGAAATTAGTTCCCCCAACATCAAATAAGAATTAATTTAGCAACCTGTCACTTAAAGGAGTGCAAACTTTGATGTTATAATTTATTCATTTCTTGGCTCACAGTCCAAGTCACTTAAAGTATCATTGATGGACTTTCTTCTAGAGCTTATTCCTTCTGCCCTTCATCCTGTTAACTCTGGGCTCCTGTCTGGGATGATACCTGCAGAGATGTTCCCTTGGAACAAATGCAAAGGTTTTTCAAGAATGCTCTTAATTTCCATGTTTTTATCTTGTTCCTTTACTGCAGTACCTTTCCTTTTCTATAGAAGGTTCAAGCTGTTAAGCCAAATGTTAGTTGCAGCCAGTACTACATGATCCTTTGTTCATCTACTGTCAGAACAGGTCCTGCTAATTTCTAGGGTGGTCTGGTCCCTCAGAAACACTGGAAAATCCCAGTCACCTAAAGTCACTTCTCCTCTAGTCTCTAAGTGGAGAAATACCTGGAGTCTTTGAATTTTCTTTGATTGATCTTTTCATTAACCCTAATTTTTTTTCCGTTGCATAGGTCAAGAGATTTGATGTTCCTTTGTATGAATATGCAGTAGTGCATGCTCATTGAGTGCTATACAATTTCTGCATTCTATATATGGATTATAAATAATTGTGCAGTTTTTCTGTGAAGTTATAGAGGTTTAAATGGGTAGAATTATGAGCTACATAATTAAAAAAATTATATTTAAAGAATACTCAGTTAGGGACACTTGGCTGTGCAGATGGGTGAAAATCTACCTTTTGTCCATTATTTGTGAAAAGACAGCAGTGGCCATGTCATAAAGCACATGTAGCACCCAATAACTTCATCTGGAACTGCAGATGCTCAGCACTTTGTAGTAATCTACCCACATTTTGTGATAATTATGCCCTTGAGGCTTTCTCATCTCAATTTTTCTGTAACTAATATAATCCAAACTATATTATCCTATTAGGAGGCTCATTTTTTTCCTCCGAGAAGCAGCGTGCACCTGTCTGCTCACCATGGAGGAAGCAGTTGTAGTGTAGCAGTTGCACAGTATTGTCTGTGTTAAGGAGATCATTTAGGCTGTAAATAAGGAAGACTGAACTTGTTGAGGTAAATTGAGCACATTAATTCTTGAGTGGAGCCCTGCTTTATGCTTTTGTTCCTTAATTATTCATTTTACGTATCTTAGCTATCTCTGGAGTGGATGGGAGGGAGGCTGCTTCAGAATACAATTTAAAGCACCTATCTCCAGACAGGTCCCTGTTTGGAATAAACAGGCTGTTCCCTTGCACCAGCTGGGGAGTGCAGCCCCAGAGCTCAGTGACGTCTCCACTTAGGCACGTCTGCTACTTGGCATGCTCAGGGTGGAGGGGAAAGATAACATCCAAGAGTGATTAAAGTGATTTAAACAGTCCTTCTACATTACAGTCAGTAATGAATAGCCAGTCAGGCATAATACCAGGTCTGAGCTGATGGGAACTCTCATCACAAGTAGATATAAATGCAGCGGTGTTGTCTAAACTTTGAACTGTTGAACAGCCTTTTGAACAAGAAATAGTGTGCTACAACAAAGCATTTCTTTTTCTCTCCTTTCCCACCTCCAAGATTACATCCTTTCTGTTCCTTCAGCACCAGGCAGCTTGAAGCATTCTGCTCTATTTCCATCTACATAATACCATATTCAACTTGCAAAGAGAAGTGATGCTTTGGAAGCCAAAATTCAGCCAACTGAAAAAGTTGAAAGGCGAAAATGTTAATTTTAGCTAACATGATGTGCTGCACAGAGCAAATGGTGTTCTGGTTTTCACAGAAGGACTGTGAAAAAAGGTCTTTCTCAAGTGTCTGAATAGCCAGAGAGGCCTTTGGAAGTATTTCCTTTCCTGTTGGGAAGTACCCCTCAGAATAACCTTCTTTTTCAGTTTGTTATATATCAGTCTCTGTTGACATAACAGAAACTTCTGGCATATTTTCTATGCCACCCATAAAATGTCATATACCTACTGTTTGTGTGTCTTGTTCACAGAGATGTTCAATATTATGAATGAAGACCATGATTTGGAGGGAGAATGGCTCACCCTTCAAGCTCAAAACTTCCCCTTTCCTTCATTATCCCTTTCTCCCCTTCCTTACTGTTTAAGCTTAATAGAAATACAGGTTGATGGACAGGAAGAAAAGGCAAATCTAGCAATCATGATATCTTTGAAAAGCGTTATTGCCATGAGCTGTGGTAGATGTACCCCTGAACAGAGGATGGTTCATACTCATTTACTCTGCATGCTATTCTTGAGTGCAAGGGAAAGCTGATTACAGCTGAGGTCTGCTGTGTTCCTGTCTATCACTGTGACAGTGATAGCAATCAAACCCTGATAAACTGCCTCTTGCATAATAAAATATTTATGGTAAGAGTCCCTTCATTATAGCCTTGCCTAGGCTGTCAGCTTTCCAAAATTCCCCTGTTCAGCTACCCCTGGTGCAGTAGCACAGCTGTGAATGGTGAAAGTTACGATGCAAGTGCTTACAATTCATCTCTTACCCTCACTGTCTGTGCTAGTGCAGCCTTAGGTAGAGGGACTGCAGAGCTCCAGACCAAGAAGGAACCTGCTGTGCTGGTTTAGAGCGAGAGCCCTTGGTGGTAGCAGCCTTTTGGTGATGAAACGTATCACAAACTACGCAATTGCTGCAGTGAGGGGAAGGGGCCAGGGAGGAGTTTGAAAGTAAGTCCTGAAAGTTTAAACACTTTGGGTTTATTTCATGGGGAACTAAATGCCAGCCGCCTCCTGCTGTCCTTTAGATCCAGCAGCTGATGTGGAGTTTTGTGTTGCTTTCCAGCAAGCAGCCTGGTGGCAGGTCGACAGATGACTTGCCAGTTAACAGCATCATTCAGTGTGATATATTGTCTGTATTTCTGTCTTTTTTTTTAATATGAAATAGTTAAGCAATCATCATCTTTGGGCTTTGGATGTTTCTGTCGAACAGGGCGCATGCTGCTCAGATAAGCCTATGACTGAGAGACTGAAATACCCCTATTGAAAACTCCCTGCTCTCACTCGCCATCTGCTCTCCAGCTCTGTGTATGAAAACTTAATGTAGAAATAGAAAGTTTGAAACAGGTTTGGATTTTTTCACTTTGCAAATTGTTAACAGAAATCTTTAAATACCTTCTTGAAAACCCTTTGAAGCATGACTGTCATTTGAGTTTGTTCTGTGTATAATTTAAACACACATTTCACCTGCAGGTTAGGGCCAACATTACCCAGCTTATTTGTTTAGTCAACAAATAAGTTGACTATTTTTGGTTTTTCAAAGATTTCATTCCTCACAAGCAGGACTAAGACTTAAATGAACACCACTGATAGAATTTTCCCTGCTTGCTGAGGTGGTAAGGTTACAACCAGGCTGTTACTTTGTGAATTGGGTACCTGGTGCTGAAGGTTAACGCCTGAAAATCTGTTTCTCTGCACAATCTTAAGAAATGGGCTTGACTTTATTTCCTCTTCTCTTCCCTCTCCTTTGTCACAGCTCAGTTCCAAGGCTGTAGAGAAAGCTACCCTGGATTTTGCCCAAGTGTGTTGCCTAGACTTGATTTTACAAACCAGGGTTGTGTGTGTCTGCAATATGTACTTCAGAAGACTTTCTAGGTGAGTGTTTCTGTGGGGCTTGAGAACAGTTATGATTCACCTAATGAGAGTTCAGATAAAAAGCTCCTTAGTGGAATAGCTCATTTTGAAGCTTGTTGTTTTTTAATAGGCTTCATCTTCCTCAAATTTACCTCTAAATAGTGTCTAGCAAAAGCATGTGCACCACTGAAAGTTTTAAGCTAAGGCTAATGAGAGACTCATAAAAACTTATCCATCAGCTCCTGGACAGAAGATTTCACCTTCAGAGTTCAGGATCAAAAGCACCATAGAAATCATTGCTCTGATGTCTCTATTGAAAAGATGATATCATTAGTACATTTTCCTAAGTGCTATTTCTCTCTAGTGTGCATTACCATTAAAAGTTCCAGTACTAAAATCTGTATTACTTTCCTTTTGAAATGAGGTTTCATTCAGTGCCAGCCCTGGTTGCCTGAACTGTGAATGATTGGCTCTGCATGGAGGGTTTTGAAACCCTCCTCACAAGGGACCCATATAAAAATAAATGTTACCATCAAGTCTATTTTGCATACAGTAGCTGTGTGTAGTTAGTGAGCCTGGGATTCACTGTTCTGCTGACCCTGACTTCCCCAATGTGCCTTGAGCAGGTTTTGTGACAGTTTAAACAGACGTAGTTTCAAAGGATTACAACAAAGATTGCACTTGTTATTTCTGTTATGCAAGACAGAAGAAGGGGCAACTAGTATACAATATATCCAATGTTATTAAAGTGTGTCCTTCTTTGAAGGACAATCACTTAAGAGCCTGTCCTTATGAGGTTATCAGCTCATCATTTTCAGATTATTCTCTATGGAACCCTGGAGGTCTATTAACTGCTGCTAAGAGATCTGAGAAAGGTAATTAAGAAAGGCAAGAATATTATTTTTATGCTGACATTGGAGGAGCCAAAGGGAAATGCTTAAGGGTCTTCAAATCAGCAGAGAGGGGAAAAAAAAGCTGAAACTTATTGAATGAGAATTTCTAGGGACTGCATGGGTATACCCTGTGTTTTTCAGGTCGTTCTAATAGGAAATGTTTGACCTGTCTCAGCAGATTTCACATTTTGTAATCCCATCATAGCTTGGAGGCACCTTAAGGGTATATGCTATAAAAGGTCATATTAACTTGTGTATTCTTAGCAGAAAATAGCACTGGATCACTGAAACTCTAGACTGGTAACTTAAATTTTGTGAAAAATAAAGACTGCTTTTTGTAATACTGTTTTTTATAACTGTTGTGCAAAGGGCAAGTTTCACTAAAAGGTCCTTGGCACATCTGTGGTAAGGATCCATAAGGGGAAGAAAGAAACTGTCACATAAATCTGCTTTTCTTTAATGGAGCTTTTTAGTCAAGTATGTAGATACATTTTAGCAGGATTTTACCTCAAGGATTTACACAGCGGCTGGAAATTTTTGATTTTTGCTTGTGTTTTGAGAATGTCTTGAAAGAACAGGTCTTAGAGGAACTCTGATTACTTCTGTGTACTGAAGTAGGAAACAGGGAAGTATAAACCACTGCTGACCTTGGTTATGATCCATGTCTGGACCCAAAGCAGTTTATGCTGTGAGAGTGTGTTGCTGTGGCAGAGTGATTTCCAGTGATTGCTCAGAAGGACCTCATTATTTCTATAGATGATATGCAAGGATCTGCAGTTGATGTGTCATGTGTGCATTTCCATGTGCAGCTGCAAACAGCATGGCTGTGGCTGCTGCCCTGGTCTGCACTGCACGTGTTAATGAGTAGCAGAAATAGTCAGGACTTCTCCGGGCTGGCATCTGCCTGGGCTCTTTTGTGGACTTGGGCAAACCATAGATGAAAATACAGCCCACATAGGAACCATCTGTTCAACCCTGTTCTCCAGTTTAATCTCTTTTTGTTCTAGTGAGGCTGAGGAGTTTGTGTAGCCCCAGCCTGTGTTTTACTGTTGCAGCTGAACACTCCTCAGCTTTGTCCTCTCTGTATTTGCTGTTCTGCATAAGACAAATTTACCAAGAAGCTCAGCTGGGGCTGAGAGTAGCTCCTCTGACTTGGAAAATGCCTCTGAATAAATTATCTGCTGTGAAAGAACAATGCATATTCTGGCCAAGAGACAGAAAAGTGAAACAATAAAAAATGTTCTTAGAATAGTTCCCAAGAACCTGGGCTCCGTGGAGGAAAATAAGGCTTCTGGAGAGTGATACAGAAAATCCTGCCTCCCTTCAATAAATGGACATGGAGGAGAGGTATCAAATTGGGAATGCCTCAAGTCAGAAGGTGCGAATGCCTATCACTGAGCAGCTTTCAGGGTGTTGAGCAGCACAGGTACAGTGTGGAACCTGTGGATGCAGCCAGGAGTCATGCTGGGGCAGAGAGGAGCAGGACACAGAAGTGCTGCATGCAAATCCAGACAGGAGCTAGTGTTTCCCACTGTAGGCTTCTTAGCCAGCAGTAAAAACGATAGTTACTGTATTTACTTCGTTTGATAATTTTTCAATGATTAGCATCTCTTGTTTTCTGAGAACAAGAGCATTCCCACAAGCTCAACGCTTCTTCCACTGCACAGGCAATGTCAAAGGGTTGTAACATTTTGTTTCCCTCTGTTGCTGTTACAACACACGTGTTGCTGGTTTCAGACTTGTTTCCATCTATGTCTGTGTGTTTCTATTCAGAATCTGAGAAATGTTCTGAGGAATACAAGTGTTTGTGGACTCGTGGTGAAATTCGTATCGTTTTTATATAGAGAAAACAAGATTAAATGTTCATGGTAGCATCGTTAGGCCCTGCAGCCACCAGGTGCGTAGGATTCTCAAAGTGTCCCTGCAAATAAATAGTTTGTTTTTTTGAGACAAAGCAAAACCCATTGGAACAGAAAACTGGAAATAAAGATGCTGAAACCAAGGTCTTTATTTTGGGCTGATTAGAAGCCTGCCTCACAGAAAGCTGACTACTGCCAAATGTCATGGGGATGAGGGACTTAAACATGTCACTGAAGTATGCACTGCAAGTTCCTTCATGATGAAGTCTCAGATAAACTGGAAACACCTCAAATTTACATCTTGGGAAAGCCAAACAAATTTCAGATGGAAATGAATGGAAATTAATTCAGGGTGTATCTTAAATCCAGCCTCTAGGGACACAGTAATTGTGCCTTTTAGAAAATGGCCTCCTGCTCTTTGCATTTTAACTGTCTGTAATTACTTTTGTGGTTTGTTGGTTGTTGAGGAGCTTGACAAGCTGGGAATTTGGCAGATTCAACGTTGCCTTTATTTACAGTGCTTTTGCCAAGTCATTAAGTCAGCAATAGGAGGCTTTGTTCTGACAAAACTAATCCCTCTGTATGGGAGAACCCACATTTTCCTTTTAACTTTGTGCTACCATTTATCATTATTCTGGCGAAATTTTTTGGGTTGGCATGAATTGTCAGAACACCACCAAAATCAGTATAGATAAGCCAGGTTTCCCTTCCTTCATCCCTGTCATATTTTGTCTTCTCTCACAATGAGCTGTGCAAAGCTGATTATGGCTGGGACATTCTGTGGCCCTGGGTGAATTAAGTTGCTCCACGGAGGATATTCTTGTACTGCCAAAGGGATAGAAAGCTGCTCCTGCAGGAAGGCATGGAGAAAGCCAGATAGCCCCAGGGGCTTTCAGAGACTGTTGGATTTGCTTGCTCCATAAATGCAGCAATATTGCCCTCTGACCACTCAGTCTGATCTGCCTGGGTCTGCCGGTTCTGCCTTTGAAGGGATGAAGGGCTGGTGCATAATGCAGTTGTATGCTGAACTCAAGGATTGCTGAATAACCATCCTGAGGCAGAGCCCAGGGATGTGCTTGTAAAGTGCTCAGGGATGCTTTGACACTAAGGGTGATACAAATGCTAATCGTTGTTATAATTCTTTGTTAAGAAATGGAGGCATGTTTTTATCATTATTCTGCAGATTTTGGTGTCCTTGTACAATTAGGCCCTGACCTCATCAGAACAACATTTGAATTGGAAACGAGCTTATATCTAGTATCTTTACACTGAAATTCCCTCAATTCTATTAACCCTGGATGTATTAAAAACTAATGCTTAATGGTGATTCTTTGGCACCAGAAGAGTTTTAAAGTGCTTTCTACATTCTGCAAATTGACTTAAAATCTCTAGGATGAAAACTGTGCTGGCAGCGGCAGCTGTGCCTCCTATCCTTTGTGCCATAGACCAGAGATCACTTATCCTGGAAAAGACCCTTCAGATTGAGTCCAAGTTGAGTTAGGGAGAGGAGGAACTTACTGAAGCACTTTCCTGTTTTCAGGAATAAGGAGTCTTCTCTGGTACTTTCTTCAGGGCCCTGTAAACAAGCCCAAAGCCTGTACTAAGGACACTGAGAGCTTTTGTGTCTATGGTGCTCTTACCCCATCTGTCCGTGCTCAGTGTTCAGATGAGGGCTGTGCTTTGTTAGTGGTGCAGTGGTGGAGGGATGGAGATGATTCCCCATCTGTTTAATAAAATACATGTCAGTCTTTTAGTATTCATCTAAAACTGAGGACAGTCGCTGCAGGCAAAAAGAGAGGAAGGTGTTGAAGAAGCTGCAAAAACACTAGAAGATGCAAATTGCTAAGAACTGGGCACTTTTGTGTAGTAACCAGCCTTCTGTGTCAACCAAAGAGATGAGGATTGTATCCTCAATTGTATCTTGGTTATATCCCTTAATGTTTGTTTTTTTCTCTTGGATTCTTTTTTTGGACATATGCTTCTGATGCATCAGCAGTCTTTCCTTTTTTCTGTCTTTGCCTTTTTTTGTGTTCTAGGAGAATCTTCTCAGAGATTTAGATGTCCTCCTTTGGGCATATTGGATGGTCCTGTTCAGTAGAAACCTTCTATAAAAGCTTCACTGAATGAAGTACTGCTTAGAATCTCTGATGTGTGCTAGTATTGCTGAAAAATCAGTCCATTTACAAGTTACCAGGGACTACACATTCTTCAGACTTTAGTATTTCATAGAGAAAATAAACAATTGATAAATGTAATTTCAGGGCTTAAGAATTTCAAAGTGAATTGAAATCTGCATGGGATGTGTTTGACTCAGATTATCATTATCATGTTGTTGATCTTCAGAAATTTGTGTTTCAGAAATGTCAGGTTTAATTTAGAGGTGCTGCCAAGGGAAAGCTTAATGCTATGAAAGTGTAAATTTCCAATGGCTTGCTTTCACAGGGTGGAAGGAAAGCTAATTTCCTTCTGGAAAAAAGGAGAAGACAAGGGTAAATGATCAGGTCCTTAAAGAGGACATTATCTGATCTGCAAGTTGCTTTTTGCCAAAGATTTTATCATTATTTTGATATCTATGAAATCAAATAGAAAGTTTGTTATCTTTTCCAATCTTAATTTTGCTTATATTCGCTGAGGTTTTTCTCAAGCAGTTTTAATACGTAAAGGATCAGTTTTCTGACATTCAGTTTTTCTGTGGAAAAGAGAGACTATTCTAAATGGTAAATAGAAAGTTTTTTGTCCTGATCCTATTAAGTATGGTGCAAGACAGGATTTGAAATTCAACCTCTGTGAGTAGATGTTCTTTTATTACTGCCGTAATAAAATTTAGCCAATTCCTTACCCGGAAAATGGTCAATCCATCCAGTTAATATCTCTCCAGTTTGGACACGAGGACATTGAGCAAGACAGTGTCAAATGCTTTGTGTAAGTCCAGGTAGATGCTGTCAGTTGCTCTTCCCTCATCCATCAACACTGTAACCCCATCAGGAAAGGCCACCAAGTTTGCTAGACACAATTTGCTCTCAGTGAAGCCATGTTGGCTGTCACCAGTTAACTCCTTAATTGCTGTGTCCTTTAGCAGACTTTCTAGGAGACCTGCTCCATGGTTTTTCTGGGCACCAAGATGAGACTGACCAGCCTGTATTTCCCCAGGTTTTCCTTTTTTAAAAATGAGGTTATATTTCCAGTCAGTGGGAACTTCACTGGACTGCCGTGACTTCTTAAATATGATGGATTGTGGTTTACCCACTTCACCCACCAGTTCCCCCAGGACCTGCAGATGCATCTCATCACATTCTGGAGCAGGTTTCCGTGATGCAGCTCGCATTACCTTGGCTTAAATCTCTGTGGTAAACTAGTGTTTAAGAGCAAATTTAATTTGATTGATATTGTATTTGAATAACATACAGTTTCATCTGTGACTTGGGAATCTTGCACTGTAGGGTAGATTACTTGTGTCAGAAATTGGTCCCCATTTTCTCAGTGAAATAAAGCTTTGTTCCTGCAGCTATGAAGCATTATTAGATTGTAATCACACACAGAGTGGGCTTCCTTACAGAGCACTGTTAATTACAAATGCCATGCAATTTGTAGGCCATCTATTCTGACTGTAATTATGATGTCACTTGCACACCTGTGTCTGAGAGTATTTTCCTCTCTAACTGGGGCTCATTCTTTTGACTCAGCAAGGAGCCTCTCTTGATTTTGGAAATAGCTCATTTGTTGTCTCTCTTGGTATAGAACAATGCAGAAGGGAGGGAAGAGTTAGGAAACAGCCAGCAATTGAAGCAGGCAGTAAGCCCTAAGTGACTGTGTGGGCCTACACAACAGAAGGAGCATGTCTTGAATGTAACATGATTTAAAAATAGGCTTAAAACAGGCCTGTTTGCTGCTGTGCCTTTTGCTCAGTGCAATACACGTTAATTAGAGCTTTAGCACAGCTTCTCAGCAAACAGCATTTTCCCTCAAAGACAGAAAAACAAGGAGAGGGAGAATTTTGATGCTGGGCATAAAGTACTATGAATAAGAATCAGCAACAATGGATTTAGTTTAAGCTGGACTGGAATTATTTCATCTTTATGTTTTTATAAAGGAAACCCATGTGTCAGCTTCTGGTAGTGACAGGGATGCTGAGAATTGGCATGTGAGTATAATGTGATAATATGGAGCCGCCAGGGAGTGTGTGTACACAAAAATGCATCTCAGCCAGCCAGAAGGCCATGCTGTGATTTCAGTAAAAAGCTACGACAGGAAATCAATAGCTTTGAGAAAGGCCCATGGTAAGGCAACAACATTATCTGCACTTTCTTCAGTCTGCTTCTCCTTTCCCTCCCTTCATAAAGGCAGAGCTGCATGAGCTCATGTTTGAGTTTTGTTAACTCGGTGCCTGAGTAGCTCAAGCAGTGAGGCAATTCAGGGAATACAAAGTATCAGCAAACCAGACCTCGGGGATGGTGAATAGGGATGAGTCAGGCAGGGTACTGGGTCTATTGACAGGCTCTGATTACCTTGTAGGCAGCCTGTGTATCCTGCAGGCTCCTACTCAGGGCTTCCACCACAACTGTGTTCTGATCTTTAGAAAAACTTCTCACTGGATCTCAGAGCAGCTTCACTCAGCTCTGTACTTTGATGTGTGGATCAAC
>WEKX01028436.1:103990-135907 GCA_013390025.1 Pitta sordida | reverse complement strand
CTCATCCTGCACTAGTGTGTAAATCAGCTTGCAGACCCTGAAACATTAGAGGGGGGAAGTCTGGTAAGATTTTTCCTTATTGCCCTATCCTGGTAAGGAGGATGTCAAATACCTGTGTAGCTGTATTACATTACACAAACATTTTCATTGCACACTGGACAGTGAAATGGGGAAAAGGGAGGACTTGCAAACATTCCCCATTAATCCATACTTGTGTCCAGTACTTATATGTATATATACATATAGTAATCTGAAAAAAAGCTAGACCATCTAGAGAGTAATAGTTTTAGGTCAGATATATCCTTTAGGCAAAAAAAAACCCATCAGTAAAATTCAAAGAAAGGAGACTTTTATTCAAATATGTGGAAGAAAACATGATGCAAAGGAAATCTTCAGGAGAGGAAAGCTTAAGTGAAAGGGATAAATCTGTTATCTGATTGATGAACAGGGTATTATTAGGCTTGATTCTTCTCTTTTATTGGAGATGACACAATATCTCAGTTGTAGATGATGTTATAAAGTCAGGAACTCTCAAGGTTTTAATTGTTCTTGTGTATTTCCATGTGCTTGGGTGTATTATCATTTTGGAACTGGGAGGCTGTTCTGTGTTGGCATGGAGAGGTAATGTTAGCAATCCAGAGACATTAAGTAATAAGCCACTTTCTTTTCCTGAAAGTACTGAGAAATATATGTTTTTCTAGCATAGAATGAGACTGACACAGCAGCTAGCAGAAAAGGTGTTCTTTTGGCTGGCACTTCTGATTGCTTCTCACCTTACCCAAGAACTCAGTCCTTTCTCTGTAGAAAACTACAAGGAACAGCCACAGACTTGGCTCATTAAAAAGAGATGGTTCTAATTTGAGTTTTTCCATGAAGTCGTCTTTTTGACAGAGTTTAGTATTTCAATAGCCCGGTATATAAAGATTATTCAAAAAGTTATTCAGTGAAAAACTCAGAGGAAAGACAATGTATTCTCTAGCTTCTAGGAAAATTTTCCATAAATAAATACAATTTAATGACTGCTGCTTCTCGGCTGTGAACTGAAGCTCAGGCAGGTATTGGTGAGCTTATAAAACATGCTTATAAGGGAAAGTCTTTTAGGGTTTTGTCCTTAGAGGCAGCTGAGCTGCATGAAATACATGAAAGTGAGAATATACTATATATTTACTCAGATTTTAAGCCTGCTGGGGCTAGCTGCTATCTTAACTGGCCTTCAGTCATAGTTATACTGTACTGTGGGTCACAAATAGTTGGAGAAATGTTTCAGAAACAGAAACACTTTTACAGCACCCACAGGGTAGGGCTGGGTCTGAGTGACTATAAATTAGTGATCAGTGGCACATTCAGGTTTGCTTGAGCACCAACTGAACAGCTATTCCAGGCTCATAGATGCACTGAAATGCCACTGCGTCCTGGGTGGAAGGCTGGAGCCTACTAGTTTGACTGATGATTTCCTTCCGTAGCCTCTGAACTTCGTAATTCATTGCTCTCCAGCTGTAGTGGCATGAGGAAAATTAGAACTTGGGAATTATTGTGGCAGGGGAGAACCACTGTGAAAAGTTTTCCTCAGAGATCTCATTGTCACAGGCTGAATCACAACTCGGGTCAATTCCAGCTATAACAGCCGTGAGACTTTCCTTTGGGAAATGGAGAGCTGCACAGAAGAGCAGCATACAAACCTTTGACTTAACTGGCATGAAAACCTGAGAGCATTGGAGCATGGCATGCCATGCAGGAATTAGAGGTCAGGAGGTACTGGAATGGGACATTGCTCCCTGAGGAAACCCATAGTCCCTTTGAAGGTCTCTTGGGTTTGATTCCCTGGTCTGTGCCAGTTTATCCGAGTTACTGGCTGAAAGCAAGGACAACTTATAGTGCATGAAATCAATCACATCTTCTCTAAGTTGTCCTACAACTTAATATTTTGTGTCTTCTTTCTTATTTCTCCTCTTTCTGGGTTCCTAAATATCCTTCAATTCTTATTGTTCTTGGTATCTTGCTGCTTCATGTTTAAAGTATCCTAAGGTTAATATATGATGTGTATATATATGTATATACGTACTATGTATATAAATATACATGTATGTGTATATATATGTATATATTTGACTTGTGTTACATTGTCATTCACTTAAATAGTGCACTCTAGTGCATTTCAAGGCAAATGGTTCCAAAACAAAGAATGTCCAGCTGAAATTTGAGACTGGTGCTTTAATAACAGCCCTTTAATAACCTATGCGTTAGGAATCAGTGGCAGTTCTGAAACACTCGTTAATTTTTTTTCAAAATAGAAAATTTATCCAAGCGGATTGTGCCCTTAGGGGAGAATTATTTTTCATGATTTGGGTTTTGCCAGCTCACCGGAAAGCTCTCAGTCAGTGAGCACTTCCTAGAACAGCACAAAGTTGGTAGGAATTGTGCTAATTGGCTTGCCAGGGCCTCAGCTAACTCAGGAGAGAAAACTTCCTTTCATTAGCAGGGCAGAGCACTTCATTAATACTTAAAAAGTAAGTGAGTCTGGTCATAGGCTGCAGGTTGGAAGAGAAAGACTGTAATTTCTGTAGCTGTAGAACTCATGAAACCAAGTGTGTGGCATGAGTGTGATGTACACACTGGCTGGGTATAACATTGTCTGAGCTGCTAGTGTCCTTCATTCGTAGGATATAGACAGAAAGATCTGTTGAAATTCCCCATCATTTGCATTTTTAAGCTGTATTATGAAGGTGGAGGCATAGCCACATCCTTGATGACTGATGACATTTAAAAATAGAAGTCAAGAGGCACACGGGCATTTCCATCCTCTTCTGTTGAAGTGTCACCCCAGTTGACTTGACATCAAGAGCAGGCCCAACACAACCAGATGGATCTGTCCCACCATGGCCTCATTATGTAGCAGTCAGGGAGAGTCATGCATATGAATCACTCCGTTTTATTACAGATACGGAGTTTTCCTAGGAGGTGAAATCTTCAGGTCACTTATGCCAAGTTGCTAAAGTTAACTGCTGAGCTGCAGTTTTCTAGAACTGTGCTGTCTTTGCTAATTTGATACTCTGCCTCTTACAGGAGCCATAGATTTCCTGTCAAAGTTGGCATTATATATTTAGCAGAACTCACCTTTCTTGATGATTCACAAATGCTTCTGTGCAAAACCATCTCTTCGAGGATGACGTCATCTTATGCTATAATTGGAATGTTTTGGGGGGGGGAATATGAGGGGAAAAATACAGTCTGTGCCATGGTTTAGCAGTTTGAGGAAGCAGAAGATCCCAACCAGAAATGTCCAGAAGAAAGAAAATGTATCTGTGCTGTTTGCAAGTTTGCCTACAAATTTCTGGGCGCACGTGCAGTCGCTACCTGATCTGACATCCCCATGTGCTGTTCAAGTGGAGGTCCTGTGGCCACAGCTAAATGATTAAGGGTCCTGTAACTGAATGCATCCTGGAGGATTCAGCTTGACACTGAATTTGCATTATGGCAGTGAAAAATGTTGCTTAGAAATCTACACTGCAAAGGCAAATCTTTTAACAGTGTGCAATTTACCAAAGGTCACACAGGCTCTGTCTGCAGGAAATATCAGCCACTGCCTCACAAACAAGAGTAGATTTACTGAAGGATATTAATCCACTGAAGTAAATCTCCCTCAGAGTTCAGTGGTGTAGGTCTTAATCCATGCTTTGCAAAAGTTGTTAGTTTTAATTGCAATATAATCTGGTTGTAATGAGCAGTCAAGCAGTCACAAAATAATAAACAGAGTAATTTTTCTTATAAAAATCCTGTTGTGTCAAAACCCCCACAACTTGTCAGGAGCTAGCTGCTTTCAAGGAAATTGAATTTTTCAAACAAATTATTTGGAATACTAACTAACCTAACTATGGCGTACTCATTTCCGTGACTTCTTCCTTTTTTGCTCTGATATATTTCATTTTGATTCGTTATATTGCACCATAAAATGAAAATTGGGATGGCAGATTTTCATATACAGTGGGTTTTAAATTACGAAAGGCAGCAATAAACAGAGCTAAGTACTTCAAGAAGTTTATGATGATATTTTTGACTCATGGAGTTTTTATTCTCAAGCATTTTTTGATCTGGAAGTTAAAGATGAATTTTAAAATCCTGGAATTTCTCCCAAATAAATTGGTGTAAGAGCCCCTGAAGCAGTAGAAAGAGATGTGACAATATGAATTTAAATACTTCTTTTCCATTTCTTTTGATTTTGGAAATGTCATAGTGCTTAAAGGTACATATATTTTTATTAAAGTTAACTTTTACAGTAGCATGTTCATGCTTTAATCACAAATAAGATCTCTATACACAAGATCTTTGCATGGACAAAGACATTTTCTCTGTATCTTTCCTAGTCCCATCAGATGTTTTGCTTGTGTGTTGCTTTTTTTTACCATAATTTCAGTTGCTCTGTCTTTAGTTGTGTTCTTACCTACATGTTCTGATCCTTATTTTCTTCTGCTTCTCTCTAAAAAGCAAAGATCATCATATTTGTATATATATTTAAAAATTCAGAATATAGCCTGAGGCTTTTAGATGAAAATACTGTACTTCTGATAGGAGCTTTCTAAATAAATTTTATTTCTGTCCATGCTGCCATAAATCAATGCACAACAACCTAGAACTGCACACTGAGCATATTAAGGACTTGAGTGCTGTTTGCATGTGTTGTATGTGTGATGGGTAGTGACTCTTTCACTTGTTTACTGTGTAATTGCACTGAGTTACATCCCTTTGAAAAGGAGGTGACCAGACAGCAGAGAAAATACTTGCCTGTTTTCATTGTTCAACCTCTGTACTTTTGGCTCACAGGGGCCTAAAGCAGGAGAAGTTTGGTCTTCTCTTGTGAACAGCTTTTGGTGGCTGATGGAAGAAACCTGTGAAGTACAGGGAAGGTCAGGGAGACTCAGCCAGAGACTGAGGGGAACAGCCAAGAGCAAAGCCACTCTTGGGAGAAATGGAAAAAGGATGACTTCTCCATGGGAACTCATGATGAAGTAAGTGCTACTCCTCACCCAGATAAAGTTTGGGCTGGATCAAGCCTCACTGCAAGGACATAAATGACAGGGAAGAGATTTTTTGCTGCATCTTTTTTTTTTCTTAATGTGACTCATTCTGGGTCTGATTCTTAAAATGCCTTTTGTTATTCCTAACTCCTCTGGGATTTTATGAGCTCTTTTGAATCTTATGCAGTGCTTGTGGTTAAGAAGGGATGTGTGGGTAGTTTTGCTTAATTCTTGCCTTTGCCAGAAAACTGGGGCTCTCCCAATTCAGTAGCAGCTGCCAGAGAGATGATGACAAACTGAGGGCTGAGAGCGCCAAGTGAAATGTCCTCTGTTACGGTAGCTGAGGCTAGAATATAGAATTGTTGGTAGGAAGCCTGATGCATTACGTACTAAGCATACACATCATGGTAGAAATCACCTGAGCATTCTCAAAACATCTGCAAATAAAACAGTATTACAAAACCAAAGCATGTGTGGACCATAGAGTTGTCACGTGTTTTGACTGTTCCTGTGTAGATGCTCAGGACTAGGGTGTGTGATAACCCGGCGAAAGTTTCAGAACAAGATGATTTTACAGCTGCCATGATTTTACAACTTTGGTTTGATACAAAATGCTGTCCTTTTGCCCTGTGAGTGACTCCTTTTTTTATTGTCAGGCCCTGCACTTCCACACGCAACCAACTCACTCAAATTTAAACCAAACGTTAAATGAGTGGTTCATAAGTCATTCAAGTGTTAACTTAGCAGAATTTTTTAACTTGCCCATTTAAACAAACTGTCATACTGATGTTCCTGGGTTTGACACCTTGACGACAAGCAATTCCAAAAGATAGATGTGTGAGCCCAGGGACCTTGGAGCACTTAAGTTTCTACTGTTGTGTTATAAATATAGAAATTCCAAGTACTAAGTACCTCTAATGTGAAATGCTGCAGAAGTAAATTCACCTCTACACACAAAATTGGTGCACTGGCATCAGAGGATCTGCCTGAATGTAGCTGGAGGACAGGCTTTAGATACAGGCAAAAGTCTAGAGCTGCCTTCCCTGCTTTAGCTGGGACGTGAAGAACCATCGTGCAGGGATGAGCCAGTCATCCCTGCCCATCCCTATCCAGGAAGGGCTCATCACACAAGGACAAGGGCATGCCTGCAGTACCCATTCCTCCTCCCCTCGGAGGGGGAAATGGCAGAGTCAACCTTTCCTCTCTTGCAGTGAGAGAGGGAGTCTATGCTGGGGACAAGGAGGAGGAAAAAGGAGTCCATAGGAAAAACTGGGCTGTGGGAAACCAAAGAGTACCTTAGGTAGGGCAGGTGATGTTTATGATTCAAGGGTGTTGACCCAAGTTGTGACACATACTGTCTGCTGCCACGCAAGCCTTTCAGACATCAGTCATGAGCATAAATCAGAGTGGAAGTAATACTTGTACCTTCTTTTTTCATGGTATGGAAGTATCAGGCAGTGTACCAGAAAGTTTGCCTCCAGTTTCTATCAGTTTGTATAGAAAAAATGACTGCCAGATCTTAGAAACTTTGCTGGGATGTAATGTATGATAAAACAAAATCTACTCTCCACAAGTTGGCTGCCAAGGAAAAGTGAACAGAAGGGACATGTTTTAATTAACTGCTACAGTAATTTATTGAGGGAAGTGATTTGTTGGTCATTACTTACAGTCTTTAAATAAGAATTTGCTTTCTGAGAGAGGTGCTTTTAGTTCAGCTTCATTTTACTCCTTTTGGTATAGGACTTGCTGGGGACCATTCCACATATTCTCAAGTAGATCTGGTTAGGTGGTTGCCACAGTTCTTCCTGCCTTTAAAATTAAATTAACCTCTCCCGATCATGTATTTCTGGCTAAAATTAAAAGATAAAGGACAACATGTATAACGAGGTATTGTGTGTTTTTTGGGGGGTTTTTTGTTCACTTTTTGTTGGAGAGGCATTTAGGACATATTCCAGTTTAAGTAGTGAGTTGAGCATCTCAGTTAAAACTGGAACTTTCTGAACTTTCTGCAAGAGAAATAAAACTTGGTGGGGCCAGATTTTACATCTCTCACCTCTTTGGTTCCCCAACACTAAATTTGTATTTCCAAAATCTCTTTCTAATACAACTAGGGTGGTGGAAATTGATGTGGATTTCAAGAAAAAAAGAGGTTACTAACTGGCTGATGATGTCATTTAGACTTACCCAGAGCAATCACTGGTGTTCATGTCGTTAAAACAGTTGGGATGATTTCACTAGTTTTGTTTTCTTGTTCTGTCTCCTGCAGAATGATGCCAGTTGTAGGTTAAGTGGTTTGTAGAGATGATATGTTAATAGGTTATTGAACAGGGATTGCTATTGATCAGACCATTTATTTCATATGCATTGCCTCAATTATGTTATCACTCTAAGCTTTCTTATTGATTAGCTTAGAAGGAATAATTTCCCAACAGATTATAGGAGCCAGCATGTAATGAATGCTTTCTGACATTAAAACCTTATTGATGGAAAGTAGCTTTGTTATATATATAATCTAGAATATAGTATAGATATAATGGATTGCATATATATCTCTTGATCAGATTGTAATAAATAATGAAAAATATTTTTCTCACACCCTGTTGCTTTTATCTGAAAATTTGCTTAATATCTATAAAAGTATGTCTCCATATGTTTGAGTAAACTTCACTTGTTTGAAGTGAACTACTTCTTGTTGAGCTGAGGGAGAAAAGAAAAAGCAGTGTTTCTTCAGTTTATTCTTATCTGAAATTATTTTTTATATTATTCTATGAAAAGGATCTGGATTTGGCTGGATTTGACAAAAGAGTTGTGTATTAGTTACTCCATGCAAGCTGGTAGTTCTATTGCATATGAATTTTGCTAATAGGTAGGTTTGATTTTTTTGGGGTCACATGTATTGGCTTTTCCTGAATTCTGTTTTTTTTGGGGGGGTTGAGTGAGCCTGCCGAGATTTTCAAANTTTTTTTTTTTTTTTTTTTTTGTCACATGTATTGGCTCTTCCTTAATTCTGTTTTTTGGGGGGGGCGTTGAATGAACCTGCCGAGANAGTATTAGTTACTCCATGCAAGCTGGTAGTTCTATTGCATATGAATTTTGCTAATAGGTAGGTTTGATTTTTTTGGGGTCACATGTATTGGCTTTTCCTGAATTCTGTTTTTTTTGGGGGGGTTGAGTGAGCCTGCCGAGATTTTCAAACCTGTGACTGGAAGCTTTTCCCAAACAGTTTTCTTCTCAGCTGAAGTAAATTGTGCAATGTTTTTACAAAGTCTTACTGGCAAGGCATTTTGGTCAGTACAGCATGATTCTCTTCTACTTCTGAAGAGAGTTTTTCACCAGATGGGAGCATACTTGTCATTTGAATCTTTCTAGCTCTCTTTGAAATTCTGAGGCAGTTAATATCCAAACTCAGTGATGCAAAGCTCACATGCATTTGGTGAACTATTAGCATTTTTAGCCTTCCCCTCCCTGTGTCTGTCAGTGTCCTCAGGTTATCTCAGTACATGATTAGAGTCATGTTCCAGCTCTTTGGCTGCCTGTGTGCCTGGCACAAGCAGGTGGCTGGTGAAGCCATTTCGCCCAGACACATGCAGCAGGTGAAGGCTAATGGGCAGTGGAATGTGACCTGAAGCAGTGAATTCATCTAACAAAGTGAAAATGAATGGTAATGGAAATGTGATTTGGTAGCCATCACTTTGTATGACCAATGGATGCTGCCACATCTCCATTGCATGATCTAGAGCCCAAAATATTGGAAGGTGTAATGTACGTTTTGCTCTGCTCACATACCCCATATAGGCACTATAGCACTAGATCCTCTGGATCACTTCAGTGGGGTCACTTGCACACTAGCTTGAACCAGACATTTGAGAGAAATTTTGGTGAGATTAGAAAATGCAGATACAATAATCCCTTCCTACTTCATGCTTCACCATTCATGGCTTCAATATATCATGCTTCCATGCCCCCCTGCCCCAACGTTACCATATTTACCTAATTTACCTCTGCTTCACGGATTTCACTTATTGCAGCATCTGTCTGGAACTGACCCCTCGCAAAATTTGAGGAATTACTCTATTTCTGTTTACCAATGAAGCACAACTATTATGTATTTTCAAGACAAAATTAAGGTTGATTTGGTTGACATTTTGCTCCGTACAGTGACAGTTCCCACTTGAAGTCTTGAAAATTCACTCTGCCACACATCTCACATTGCTCAGTCTCTCTCATTCCCTTACTGCTTATTAAATATTTTGTTAGTACATTAGCAAAAAAATAGGATTCAAGGTACTGTTATCTTAATCGTGCGAGGAAACTGATTTTAGCTGCTTTATGCATCAAAAATATCTCAGTGGATTTTTTTATAATAGTTACCATTTAGAAGATAAAAGAACGAGAAATTATGATCCATAAAATTCTGCCTTATCTCTGAATCATTTGGAATAATTGAGTATAGTAGAAATCACTTTGTAGTTATACAGTAATCCCTTGCTACTTCGCGATTCACCTGTCACGGCTTCAGCACATTGTGCTTGGAAACTTTCCTGTTTCCAAGTCACTCCCCACCTTGTTTTAGCACATTCTTTAAGCTTTTGTTTTCATCTTTTTTTCAATCAGATCTGGAGACATTGTGAAGCAACACTGTTCTGTGTTAATGGAAACTGGGGAATGTGCTATTTTTCCCTAATTTCTTCTGAGGGGTGTGTCTGTGGTGGCCACACCACTAGCTCCTTCTAGCAATAGTGGGTGACATGCAATAGAAACTGGGTCTTATGCCCTGTTACAAAGATCTAGGAATTTGTAAACTCTCCATATTGCCAGGCATGTGGTGAAGAGTGGACTTGTTGCTGTGCTTTGTGAATACTGGCTCTCTTTGTATGCTTTGTAACCCTCACACCTCATTCATAGGATCTGCATTCTCCCCGCACTAGGAAGGCGGTAGAGTTTTCAGGAGCTGGAGATTAATTACAAAACAAGCCTTAATAGAATAAATCTAACATGAGCCAAGAAATAAATAATCTCTTTGGGCTGCTTGCTCAATGATTGTGTGCTACTTCAAGCATACTCGTACCTCTCATTAATAATAATCATTATAGCACAGCTGTCAGTAGTTACAGCAATAGCCAAAACCTGGTACTTTTCATCCTTGTGACAAGATGCTGAATCTAATTAGATGAGATTTTGTTTTGTTTGTATTTATCTATTGGGGAAAAAAAAAAGATAAAAAGGAGTGTGAACCCCTATGGTCCTGGAATGGCAAACAGGAACTTTTCTCTGGAAATCCAGTGGCTGTATTTGGAACTTGGGAAAACATCCTTGTGAAACAGGTGGGACTGGCAACTCTGTTCCCTATGTTAGTCCAAGTCCAGCTTGGGCTTCAAGTTGGTTGTTATAGGCAGTGACAAGTCAAAGTTCCCAAAAAATTGCCTTTTACTAGTTTCAGACTTTGTATTTAGTGTAGAACAGGAGGGGGAGGAAGGTTGGTGTTTATTCATACACAGGTTTTTGCTGTTTTTCTACCACTGAGCACTCTGGAGGCTTGAACAGAGCAAATCTGTATGCAATCCCACATCATAACACCGACAAAATTCTTTAGGTCAGTCTGCTAATACAGTTCTTATCAACTATCACAACTTTTCTTGATGATGTTCAAACAGCTTATTCACATGTGGAGCCTTCAGCTGGGAGAAAAACAACAATAAAGTAGGGTAAAAAATGTTTGTTCGTTTTTAGTTAGGAAGAAGCTGGAAAGGATGAGAGAGGTTGAAGTATTATGGGTTGTCAGAAACTCAGCAGGAAGCTTGGAAGGAAAAGAGGAGGATGTGGATTGAAGAAACTGGAGCCCTGAGGGCAATCCTCTAAAAATATATTAGAACAGCACTGTCAGTAATGGTATTCTCAAGACATGCAAGTCTTGCACTCTTAATTGAAAAGTGCCAGGGGTAAGGTACTCACCTTGAAATTCATTATCTATTTAAAATAATTTCTTTCATTTTCTACTGCTAAGGACTACTTTTGAACTGGAGTAAGAGTAGGAGTCCAAAATACCATTTTCTTGTTGTTCTGAGAGACGGTTCTCTCAAAGGAAATGGCAGCTAATATATATATATGTATATAGTTATAATTGACAAATTATTTAGAGCCTCTGGGTTGTATAATATTCCTCTTCTCATTCTCAAATATTGGAATATGAGATATTTAATAATTACTGTAGTTTGAGGTACCTGTCTATATGGTATGGAGGTACATATGTATTTATCATTACGTGTATCTCTGGATGCCACTGTGGCTCAGTGGTTGCTTTAAAGACCTTGTCCTGAAGTGGTTGTGGTCTAACTAAACAAAAGAAGCAGAAGCAGAGAGAATAATCATTTCTCAGAACAGACTGAGAACAGAAGCATAAAAAAAAAATCCAATGGCTTATGTAAAGTCACATGCAGAATCTTATACATTCACAAGGCTTATTGAATATGATTATTGATTACTACATTTTTTCCTGATTATTATAAAATCAGGGAAGAATTTGTGCTAGGATTATGAGTCTGATATCCTGTCATTAAAGTTCAGTGCAAACAGTTGAAAAACTAGAAAAAGAACAACTCAGGACAATTTACTCACAGGACAGAAATAAGGTCTTGTCTGTCAGGTGACAGCTGAAGCCCAAGGGAGGTGGTGATTATTGAGTAATTCATATCATTCTGTTGCAGAGGAGGAGAGAAAGATAATTGAAGACTGGGAGGAGCAGTAGGGTGTTACAGCTTTAAGGGCTACTTTACTTATCTCTAGGGCTCACATTTAATCCAGAGTTCAGTTCAGCAGTTTGCAAAATCAACGTCTCTGTTCCTGGTTCACCTTCGGATGCTTAGACAGCTCTTCATTAACCCTGTGGTTCAGGCATAAGGCAGCCGTGTGTGTCTGAAGACAGCAACTCATAGCGGAATATTTCTCTAATTTCTCCCGGGATCTATTTGCATAGTTATCTTAGTCACAAAACAGGAGCTGAGTGAGCAAGGAGTTAAGCGACCCTTCTCCAGCTCCCTAGCTTCATACCCTGCTAGGAGCAGCAGCAGTCATCAAACCATGTGCTGTTGAGAGTGGGAAAGTAATTGGCTTGCTCCAACTGATAAATACTTGATGTTTCCTGAGCTGTGCAGTATCAACAAGAATTAGTCTGGCCTTTTCTTGCCTCCCCTTCAGGCTTGTCAGAATGCAGAAAGTGAACTGCTCCAGCAAGAGCCTTGGATGCTGAGGCAGGATATAACCTTTGCTTGGTGGGGACCAAATCCTGACGGCATCGAGCTCAGCAAGGATGAGGGCTGTGGCAAACCACTGAGCACCTCTGATGGGGTTTTTATACCTTCATTGTTTGTGCAGGGGGGTGAACTGCAATACTCGGACCTTGAAGCAAATGGAAGGCCTGGCTGTTCACTCTAGCTTTCCCCACATTTCATGTCAGTATTTAAGTTGCAAATCCAAAGTATGATTTGTTGGGTTTTTTTCCTTGCTCCTCTTTTTCTTGATGGTGTTTGAGCAGTATGGCAGTGTCTGACTTTGTGAAAGAAATGAACAAAATAACCGTGACTCATTCTGGAAGGAAGGGGGATGGTGGCTGCTTGATTTCACCAGGGGGAGTTCTGTTCCAGACTTCATTAATCCTAAATCCTGTCAGCCTGGGACAGAAGGAATCACACAGCTCTTTTAGGAACATGGAAGTCATGTAATCCATCATCTGAATACCAGATGTTGGACTGTGGAAAAGGGTTGATTATTGGTCCAGAACTTACTAAATTTAATGGCAGTTTCTTTCACCTAAGCAGGCCCTGTTATGGTCCTTGCTGTATCAGCACTTTAAGGATCAAAGCCTCTCCCTGACACTAAACTACAGGTCTCAGACCAATACATTTCTGGAATTCTAAGTTTAATTTCTCCCCAACTTGCTACACGTCTTCATTTCCTTTTTGACCTGTTCATGGTAGGATAAAGTTGCTCCCTAAGGCCAGTTTCATGAGCAACTCCAAGCTATGCTCACTGTGAACTACCATTCAAGTCTGTGTTTTGTGACTTCTTTATACTTCAAAATTCATCCTTAGTGTGTCCTTTGGAATCTGTTTTTATAATAAAATTTCCAATATACTTGAAAAGTGGCAGGCCGCCCTGGAATGATCTGATTTTGTGGGATGTAGAGTTACATCAGGTACGTGCTGAAGAAAATTTCAGGTGCCTTCTGTATCTCTCTTTAGTTTATATTCACATCGAAGTATTTTGTGCAGCTTAATTAGGTGGGGTTTTTTCCCATAAAACAAGACAATATAATTTAGTTAAATATTTAAATAAGCTTTTACATGCTTGCTTCCAAATGCTGGATGGTAACTAACTCAGCTGTACTTTCTAGAGCAGTGCCTTTTCAGCAATGAGTGGCTTTAGAAGGGACTGTGGTGCTTTCTGGGCTGTGCAAAGAGCCAGGGCTTGCCTGTAGGGTGTGACAGACTTTAGCAGGAAGATACACACGGTCATATGTTACTGTGGCACAGCAGAGTTCTGCCTGGGGATAAGAAACCCAGTCCAAAATGAGCTGCAGGCAAGCTTCATCCATTCCACTTCTGAGCTAGTAGTAACTTTAATCTTTTAGGTTATGTTGTAAGGCATGTGCCAGCGGTCAGATGTAGAATGGGATATGTGTATGAGGTTGGGTGCAGACATACATATGTTTTTCCAGGACTTAAAACTGGCTGATTTGGAGGCTTGGCAGCTGTGGCAGTCTGGTGGTGTGCCCGAGGTGATGGATCTGTCTCAGCAGGGCTGGTCACTACTGGCGCAGTGCTGTGGCAAAGCCATATGGCCCCTGAGCTGGGGCTGCACTGCCTCAATAAGGAACATGCAAAGAGGGAGCTTGTGTCCACACTGTTCCGAATGTGAATTCTCAAGCTGTGCTCTGTGCATTCACCAGAAAGTGCTTTTTCTCAGTTTGCTGTGCTGTCACTCTGGCTTTGATGCTGCTCATCAGCTCACTTGGGGTGCCCACACTAGGAAATGCAATCCCATCCTGTTGCCAAAACACCTCAAGGACACTTAGCTTGATACGATTAGGCATTGCTGTGGAGGTATATAAAAAGTCACCCAAATTCAATCTATCCTCTCCATTTAATTTATCTGCTAAAAAAAGAAAAATTACAGGAAAAAATATCAACTTGGTTTTAGGAGCACGAAGAAAGCAGGAACAGTGCTGTGTTCTGTGTCCTTGCTGCTTTCAATAACCCTATTTTAGGCACTATACTGTAAAATAAAAATCACAACATCATGAATTTGTGTTTCAAATTACAGTCATGATTATCTTCTTTTGTTCAAAAGATATGTCAAAACGTTTGACCAGAGAAATTTATAGAAAACCCCGCATGTCTTTAGTGGAATAATAAGAATGTGACTCTCCTAATTTTCAAATTTCATAGTTTACCTTGGGGCAAGTGGTGTGTGAAAGAAAGCATCAGGGAACTGACATAGTGAACACTTATCAATACTTGTCTTCTGTGATGAAGAACAAATGTTCATTCATCCCTACAGATTTCTAATTGCTCATCCCAGGTCCTGGGAGCGTGTGGTCTGGGGGGCATCCTATTTGCAGCCTTGTGATAAGCAGCTGTTTCCTTGGAAAATTCATCTCTGAAAGTGAGATAATCCAATTTGAATGGAGCTGCAGACATACTCATTCAGCCAAGCAAGGAAACAAGGGGGAAAAGAAAGATTTTTCTCTATGTCTTCCTTTGTGCTCTGCCACAATTCAAGGACAGATAAAAATCTTGGTCTTGTTTCTCTCTTTCTTGTTTGTGGTTCTTGATATCTTTGTAAACCTGATTATTTTTTGCTGGAAATTACAAACTGGCTTCATTCTCCTTGGTATAATTCTTGAATCTGTAAAGTTGAGGCTGTGCCAACACACAGGATTTTCATTCTGATTCAGCAAGTAACGTAAGCAAGTGTTTAATTTAAGGCATATTTTAAGACCACCTGTATACAGCAGAGCTCTCAAGCTATTTGTATTGAGGAATTGCAGTGCCCAGGAGTGCACAAAACTCCTCAGAGTATTGGGAATGTGTGGGTGTCTGTGTGCTGTACTTCTCCAGAAGTCCATCTCTTATTTATCAGATGTCACAGTTGCTCAGCAATTTCACAGGAAATTTTTAAAAGTTTTTCACCTTCACTTTAGGAGAAAAAAAAGAAAACGCTTTTTTATTTCACTGTGACTTTTCTCCTAACCCTCATCTCTATTTTTAAATTTTCTCAAATTGTTGCAATGTTCTAGAACTTGAGTGACCCTTTCTCTGGGCACAGATGTCTCTCACAAACTGCTTGAGCAATATGGTATGCAAGCCACTTTGCTCTTTTATCAGCTTTCCCCGGCCCTGATTCATCAGAGACTAATCAACAGTTACTGAGTTACTGTGTTTTCTCTTCTCTGCATTTCCACGCAGTGCTGTTCATGAGCCTTAACCAGGCTATGAGTGAGTCTGAGCCTTGCACAGCATGAATGAAATATCCAGTGAAGTATGGGAAGGTGTGGACCTGGTACCAAAGAATGGGCCAGGGCCAGTGGGACTCTGTGGAAGGTAAAGAGAAGAAACTCCCCTTTTTTCTTTTTTTTTTTTTTTTTTGAAAAGTGGCTCAGAAAGGTGTTGGCTTCCCATCAAGCTGCATAGTGGAGAGAGAGGAAAGCAAGAGTGGCAGCTGGCCAGGACTCAGTTGCATTACACTGAGAACAGAAAGAGCATAAGATCAAGGAGCAGTGACAAAATGTTGAGGCCCAGTTTGGGAAATGCACATCCTGATGAAGAAAAGTGTTTGAAAAAGCTTATGTCTAACACCTGGTTTAGGGTGATTTAGTTTGGATAGTAGGAAAAGGTTCTTCCCCCGAGGGTGGATGGGCTCTGGGACATGCTCCCCAGGGCAGTTCTTGCAGCACCAAGTCTGATAGTGTTAAAGAAGTGTTTGAACAACGCTCTCAGACACAGGGTGTGACTCCTGGGGAGGGCCCTGTGCAGGGCCAGGAGCTGATGATCTTTGTGGGTCCCTTCAGTTCAGGATATTCCATGATTCTGATTCTTGCTGAGGATGGACAGCAACTGTGGCAAGACCCATCTGAGACAGGCTCTGCCAAGTAACCTGCAGAGATTTGCTCCTCCAGAAACCCATTTTGTGGGGGATAGCCTCGGTCATCAGGAGGACACTGTGCTTACAGTCCTTTCCTGGCTGTGCTGGGAGCCTTGTTAGAGCCTTCATTTCTGTCATTGCTGAATAAACTCTTATCTCTCTGATTTCAATGTTATAAACTCTCTTCCGTCATAGACACATTTTTTTATACTAAGGAAAGTAACATTTCACCCTCTCTGCAGCTCTGTACAGTATATTTGCCATTAGACAACAACATCCCTAAGGCAGGATTACTGAAGCCTATGTCTGTAAAATTATATCCTAGCCTTCCTAGAACATGACTTTGCTATGAAAAAGAAGTGACTTCAGTATTATGAACCCATGTCAGGAGCAGTGAGTTTCTCTACAATTAAAATACACATTTTTACTGTCTGCTTAGATGAGGAACTGTTTGCCTTAGAAAGAGTATGATTTGCAGATTTGGAAATATGCTCTTGTTAAAAAAATAAAAAATTGTCAAGTATTTATTAGCTGTAATTGATGAATCTTCTGTCTGGGAACTAAGTGGGTCAGACTTCAAGGGAGTAGAATAGGTCTCTCCCGACTGTAATTTCTCCCACTTAAGGGTTTCACATGGATGCTTTTGTAAGCTGTGTAGCAGTGGCAGTCCAAAGGTTAAACAGCTGCCTTTCAGCTTCTGCACAGCAGTTATAGGGGATTAAGTTTTCTCAGTGGGTCTCTGGGTACTCATGTATCAGAGAGCTCTCTTGCTATGATTTCTTTTTTTCCTGTAATCTTTCCAAGGAAGCAAGTGACCTCTTCTCACTGAGATCGTGCAGATGATGTTTTCCCCTGTAGCAAGCCACAAAACTTTTCTGTTCTGTTCTCAGAAGGTTATTTTGGGGGAGGGGGATGGGGAGTATCCAGATGCTATCTTGTGAGAGAAAAAAGTGACAACTTACTGATTTATGACAGGGTCTTTGTTACTCTCCATGTTCTGCTGGCCCACATGTTCCCTTGATGCATCTGGCTGATCCCTTCATCTCATCACTTTGTCATCATTGCTTTGTTTACTTCCTGAATTTTCTTCTGGAAATCCTGGAGTTTCTTTTTGTATAATGAAAAAGATTGGGGACTTTATGTGTGCCTGAGAAGGAACATGAAAAAGGGCACTGATTAAAATGTCTACCTTTAGCCAAGAGTCTGTGTGATGGGTGGCCTGGCTGGGTGGGTGGTCTGGCTGCACTTTTTTTTTTGCACTCCTATGTAAATATTAGCAGATTTAATACTTAGTAGTTCATAGTTACAGGGAATTTCTTAGTATCTGTCAGTGTGTGGTATTAAAATAGAATACACTAATTCAGCCAGTTTATAAGGGATTTTTTTTAATGTTCAGCCCATCCCTTCCTGTCAGAGCATTATTAATCTGGTAATGGTGCTATGATACTAGAAAGAGATTCAGCAAGAGCATATTGATTCCTTGGCAGAAGTCAGAACAGAGAGAACTGGACTGGAATTCACTTTGTGGACTTAGGCTTGAGCCTGAGGAAAGCCTTAGTGCCTCCAGGCTCAGTGTCTCCTCAGGTAATGGAAAAGGTGATGTTTAAAATTCAGAGACTGAGAGAAAGAGAATTGAAGAGCAAGGACTTACCTTGAAGGTGGCCGAGGGTGCAGGTGGTTCTGTGACTGGGATGTGCAGATTGACTGCTTGTATTTGATGTTAAAGCTTACCTTAACTTGTCTGGCATGGTCTGGGATTTTCCCAGGTTTACAAACTGGAAGTTCTCTGATGATGCATATTTTTCTTGTGAAAAACATATTTATGAAATCTAACATATATCACAGAAATTTGCTTGTTTTGAGGACAAAACATAAGATGATTGCTGGAAACGAACCTGGTTTGCTGCCACTAAAACTGGTGCATAGTTCTAGAGCAAGGATTTCCGGAGTCTCTCAAGTTCTGCTGACTGCTATTTGAGCACCAGCAGTGTCAAGGTTGCTCCTGCTATTTTGCTTGCTTTGGATCTAGAGATGTTGCTCTAGACAACGTGCTCCAGGACTTGCATGTCCTCCTTCCAGCACAAGGTGGCCCAGACACTACAATTTAGAGATGACCCAGAAGCCTGCTCTGGTAAAGGCAGGTGAGATTGCCCGACTGCAGATAGCGTTTGGCGGTCTGGTGAGCAGCCTGTTTGTCACGGGGCTATTGTTTGGCATCCAGGGAACAGAAGGTGACATTTGGGTGCTGCTTACTGTTGATTTTGGTGCTGGAAGAGAAGTCTAAACTACAGGGGCACGTGATACCAAGTTTTAGGAGGGAAAGCTGTCAAGGGTCGGCAGATTCCTACCAAAAACCAGATGGGAGTGACCCATCCAGAAGTCACCAAGGCTGGATAGGCAGTGACATGACTTAGTGCTTTACACTTGGCAGAGGATTGCAAGGCACCTTGGCATAGCGTCCAAAGACAGTATAAGTTTTCTGGGAGTATTTTCTCCTTTAAGAGGAGAGGAAATAATGGGCATAATGGTAAACTATGCCACGGCTTTCCTGATTTGAAGCAGTACTAGATCTGAACAGAAAAAACTGTTAATTACTGAAAATAGTATATGACAAGTAACACTTTGAATAATTAAGAATAAATGCTGAAAAAATCACAGAAAAAAAAAATTAACCTCCCCCAACACCTTCCTGAGAAATCAAGATTACTATTTATGGGGCAATAATTTGCATGAATTGATCTATTGTTGTAACAACAACTTTAAAAAGACGTCATAGTCCTCAGTCTTTAAGAACTTATCAGCTCTCAGGCTGAAAGCTCTTGTAATCCAGAGAATAAAAGAAAATAAGAGAAAGCAGATTAGCTTTCTTCAGCTTTAATATAGTAAACTGCTGCCGGGCAAATAAATTGATTTCAGAAAGCAAGAAACAACAGAATTTGAAAATGCAATAAAAAATGAGATGTGATCATAAAACACAACATAAAAACATATGTTTAATGTGTTTTTATTCTTTATATTCCATTTAGCATTGTGATTATACCGTAGCTAACATCAGCCATTACACAAATCAGTGGCAGACAGGCTGAAATACTGTTTCAATTACCGTGCTCATAGCAGCTCACCCCAGCCCAGCTGTAAATAAATAGAAGGTCCTCCATTGCTCCCTGGATTAAGATTAAAGATATCCAGATAATTTAAATCCTCAACATACATTCCTCCTCTCCCAAATATATTTTGAAGCCAATTGCTTGTGTCCCCCAAAAGAGAGTAGGCTGCTGTGAAGCTGCCATCAAATAAAGCATTAGTCTAAGAGGTTTTTTATGACAAGGTAATGATAGACTAAAGCAAAGCAACTCATGCCTCTCTATATGTTGCTTTGTGTGAGATAGGAAATGTGTTTTCCTTTTCTCCAGCCTCCTCAGGCACTTGGAGAAACGAGCCAGTCTGTGCCCGTGTGTGTGACATGCTGTGTCCACAGAAGGGAGCTATATTCCATCAGCTAGACTGGAGGGAAGATTGTTCCTCAAAATTTTAGCATGCTTAATCTTCACAGATTTCACAGAATATTCTGAGTTGGAAGGATCATTGAGTCCAGCTCTTAAGTGAATGGCCCATACAGGACCCACAACCTTGCTGGTGTTAGCACCAGGCTCTGACAAACTGAGGATGATTGCTACAAGCACAAACATAGTACTTCAATTCTCTTTCTATTTCTCTTTCTCTTTTTCTGGAGAGTTGGTGCAGTACCTGTCTGACATCCAAATGACAAGAGATAAATTATGCATGGGACAGCATCCTCCAAAATTTTTCATATTGTTTGAATATCTCTGGGCTTAAAATAAACTGGTTTCTGAGATGTAGAACAGGAAGGAAACACAAGACATTCTGGGAGCTGACTCAGATGTGAAAGCAAGCCTGCTAAGCTCTGTGCTATGAACACATTGCTTGGAGCGAGTGCTGGCTAATTGATGGAGAGAATATAATTATCTCTGAGCTACTTATGGAGATGTGGGTAATTCAGTGCAGGATATTGCAGTGTCTGCTTGGAGCAGACCAAGTGCTTTTCAGGTTCTTGTCCTTAGCTCTAAAGTTAGCTTGGGATTTATATTGATTTACAATTTTCCAGAAACAGGCTCTTGGAGCAGCTCTTTCTCGTCAGACTGATGAAAGAAGAGAGACATTATTTTCCTCCTACTCTTCAGATTTTACTGAATACATCAGTGTTAAGATCCAGTATGTGTGAGATGTGATTACACTGCCTTGAAGTTGAGAGGACCACTGCCTGCATGTTGTATGGGCTGGTGGACTGCCTCAGACACCGGTCTGCTGAGGTTTAGATTTTCAGCAAACAGCAAAATATTGATTGAAGCCAAGTAAGTAAGAGTGATAAGTAAAGTGGTAGTGACTCCTTTCTTTAGCTGCAAAGTCTTGGATTTCAGGTTTATTAATCTCATAATAGATGTCCTTGGACTTAGCTTCTTTTTCTCCTCTCCCAGATGGAAGTTACAGTTAGCATGCTATGTAGTATTTGACAATTTTAAAAGGGAGATTGCTGTACACATGACCCGGACATTTTGCTTCTCAGGGTGTTGTGCATACTCAGAGAGACAGACATCCAGCACACTTGAAAAACTGAGATAACTGGGTAAATCCAGTTCCTGGGTTAGATGGGCTAACTATAACCCTTGGTATACACCCATTTGGTTAATTCCGATCCCCCTCTGTCCTACTTTGACATAATTTATTGCTAACAGTTCTGAACATCTAAATACTTTATATATCCTAAAGAAGTTTAAGATGTCTACACCATTTATTGGTGTGCTGATTAATTAATCCCATGTTTTAATGAAGGTAACTTGCTCAAACTCCTTAGCACACATATGCTGTGTCTGCGAATACCTTTATCCACAGAGAGCAGATTTAGATTGAATATCAGGAAGAAATTCTTTAATGTGAGTGAGAGTGGTGAGGCACTGGAAGAGTCGCCCTGGAGAAGCTGAGGATCACAGAATCAGTAAGGTTGGAAAAGACCATAGAGGTCATCAAGTCCAACCTATTACCAAACCTAGCCAAACCTGTTACCTAACCTGTTGCCCCATCCCTGGAAGGGGTCAAGACCAGGTTGGATGGGGCTCTGAGCAACCTGCCCAAGGCAGCAGGGTTGGAAATGGATCATCTTTAAGGTCTATCCCTGTCTGAACCGTTCTACGATTCCTTCTCCTTTTGCAGTAAGTTGTGCTTATTCATATGGTGTAACACTGTGACCAGGTGAGTGTGTGTGCACACAGCAGAGAAATACAGGGAGTAAAGGGGGGAAAAAAAGTACTATAGCAACAGTTTTGACTCTTAATTAGTTCCAGTGAATTAAGGTACCCATTCGGATGTAGTACTGCCTCATGGGGGCATCAAATGGCCAATCAGACATAATCTGCTAGAGGATGTCTGTGACATTTTATTCCTTTCTTGTCAGCATTCTTGACAGAATGATGGATATGATATTTGCAGAGAAGAAAAATCAGTTCTTTTTTGTTAGCATGTCATGTCTTTTCAGTATCCCTTCCCTTGTTTTGGGTTGCAACATTGATACAACACATTACAGACACCAGCACTTGTAGTGGGAAAACAGAAATACATAATGTGCTTAATAGTTCAGGAGTGAGAGGAAATATTGGTAACCGTGACAAGGAATATGTCTATGAGAAAAACAACCAGCATCCCCAGGTGGTCTGGAGAGATTTGGGGACCTCACACTGCTGGAGTTCCTGAAGAAGACAGTTACAGACAAGTTCATAATTGCATAGGTGTGTTGAGTGTCCTCTGCACTGAAGAAATGTTCCCAAGCTTGGTGTTCGTTTAGAAGCTACACAGATTTATTTGATTATCTGCTGTGGAAGTTCTATATACACAGATCATTAATCCAAGGCTCCAATCCATTGCCCTGTGATGAGGTAATTTACTGTAAAACATAACTGTAACTCCTGTACTTAAGACATAAGCAGCCCTCCAAATAAGGTCAAAAAGTCCTTTTCTGGGCTGCAGCTGGTTTTATACTTAAAAAATAATGCTGGGAAACAGCTATTTACTTTTGTTCCAAATGTGATTTTAAAGGAAATTTCTTTCAAAAATAATGACAAGAGTTTTTTTGCCACAAATGCATCTCTGGACTTTTTTTGTGATAGGACCTGGCAGAATCCAATCTGAAAATATGCTGGTCAGGGGTATGGAAGTGATCACTAGAAAGTCTGAGCCGTTGTGGAAACTCAGTTCCCTTGTTGGCTGGCTGAGAACTAACTCTCTTTCTGTTTAAAGAAAAGTTCTGGGAAAAGTTCACAGCTGCCTCCCTCAAGGAGGGAAGCTGTCCCCCAGATGAAGTAAATCATTGTAGCTTCCAGGCAAAGCAGTGTAAGATGCACCTGAGCTGCTCTGCTTCCCCTCTACTTTAAGTAGAAGTAAGAAGGAGTCACGGGAGCCACAGCATGAGGCTGGGAGAGGAGGAGTAGTCAGGTCTTGCTGAGAATTCTCTACACAGCTTAAGATTTTAGGTGCTTTTAGGAAAATCTTTGTATCATCTTTGGGTAAATATATTTTGGGAATAATTTCTGAGGTGGGAAAGCTTAGGTGCCAGAGGGGTCTTAAGAGGTTGAATAACCTTGAACAAACCCAAGCAAGCTAAGTTCCCTCTCTTCCAGCTCCCACATGGCATTAATCTCTTATGACAATGCACTTAAGTGTGGGAATTCTCTCCAGCTCCTCACTAAAAACAGTAGCAAAGACAGTTACCACGGTGGAAAGTGCAGAGCCTTAAGAAACCAAAGGAAGACTTGACAGAATTTATAGCGTACGTTTTTTCCTAAATTTTTTGTGCCTGAGAAGGGGTTGAGAATCTCTCAGCTGAAGTCTCTCAGTTTATTTTCTACCTGACTTTCAAAATCACAGAAAGCACAGAATCACAGAATCAGTAAGGTTGGAAAAGACCATAGAGATCATCAAGTCCAACCTATCACCTATTACCTAATCTAGCCAAACCTGTCATTACAAAAATGAAGATGTGTCATGTACAAATAGTCTGGCTTCCTTTCAAAACAGCAGCAAACTGAACAGGTTGGATACAAAATGGTTCTTGCTCGTCTGTATTGCACGGCCTCTTAGCAGCTCCTTGCTAAGTGCTGTCTCCCACTCCTAATGGCCACTAATGCAGTTGCAGATGTCTCTACCAGCTGTAGACAGGCCATTTGAAAACGAGTCATCTTTCTGACAGGTGTCTCTTTGCATCGGTCCCTTGAATCAGTTCAGAGTGTTGGACCTTTTAATTTCAGAGAATAAAGTAAGGTGGGATCTGTACCAATCTAAGGGAATGTTTTGAAAGTCAAAAAGTAGACAGAGAACACACAGACTGTGCCTGTCTCTGCTTGGGTGAGCAAAGCCTGCTGTCACCAGCTTTTCTGACCTGAATGCAAATCCAAAATTCAATTCCTGTGAATAGTCTCTATTTGAGCTTATTGTTCACTGTTCGTTTGCCTGGTTCCTGCCAAGAGTCACATTCTCTAGTGTGTTCAGTTGGAGAGAACATGAAAGGGGTGTAAATACTGTTGATGTGTATTCACTAAGGTATTCAAGTGAAGGTTTCTGTTAGCTCTGTGGCATTCCCTCTGTTCTGTTTGTTACCACGCTGTCAGTTCTCAGCTATTACTCCCTGGAGGAATACACCAAGGCTCAAAACATTGTAATTTATTGCCAAAGGAAGAACAGGAATCAGCTCCTATTGCAAGTCAAAAATGAAGCCCTCATTGCTCATCTGGTGACTGATAAAAGTTTTTAAGTCCTGGATTCCCCTGCTCTTCTGAGCGAAAAGACCCTCATTTATTCTGCACATATGCCATGAAAGCTATCTGTCTTTACTTCTTCCACCCCCTTTTCGACCCATTGTCGGCTCAGAAGTCTGATGCTATGTTTCAGTTTGTGTTTTTCCTCCCCTGGAGTAAACCAATGAAGGAAGTTGTGGAGTGGGGTTCCTCAAATGCCTGTCCCACAGCCTGGTGCCAATATCAGATCTTGTTTGCTTCCAGCTGTACCTGGCAGGACATGAGCAATGACTGTGAGCTTGTCAAATGAAGACGTGTCTTTTTAACAATTACCTTACTACTTTTTCCTGTACACTTAGTTTTTAACTGAAAACATGTTCTCGTCTCTTGTTTTTGATACAAGAAAACTATCATTCTCATCCCTCTTTCCAACACTGTAAATTAAAAAACCTCTATTTTTATTTTACGGTTGAGTAGGTTGGCAGGTCCTCTAGTGCTGCAATGAATTAGAGTAGCTCCAAGGTTGTTTCTATTTAGTGTTTGTGGACTTTGAGACAGCAAAGCCACCTAGTTTAGCTGCTTTTTTAGCCTGTTTCTCAGCTGAGACTTTTCTTTCTAATCCAAAGAACAGGCAGGTCTGCCATGGCCTGACCTGTCCTCCTTTCACTTTTGGCATCTGCAGCACCATGTGTCAGTTCTGTTGGGATACCAGATTTCCATAGCAATGATTTCCTTGTGGTCAGTGAATGTTCTTTAACCGGGATAGAGATTGGAAACTTAGTTAATTTCTTTCTTCTCATCACATTTACTGAAGAAGTTACCCCAGATGAAACGATTATTTAGTGACAGAGGAGTTAGATGCTGATCATCTCCTCAAGCAGAACGTGTGGGGATGGGATTGGATCAGGCAATAGCACTGAAGTCCGAGTTCTGATGAGAACCTGATGCCACTAGTAAATACCAACCCAGTCAAAAAAATGTGAAATGGAAAGTGGTTTTCTTTATGAAAACACTTGCCCATGAGGAATAAGTGATTTTCTTTCTAAGGTTACTGTTCACCACAGTGATTAGTGAGTTTTCATTATCTGCAACTTTTAAAAATGAATTGAAGGAAATACAAGCAGACTTCAAGCTGTCAAAAGCCAACTGTAAGTAGGTCTGGGGCCTGCGCTAGTTGTACTGCTGCTTTCACTGTGCTACGTGTCATCATTCACAGCATATAGTGAAGACAGAGATCCCTAAACTGTTCTTTTTCAGCTTAAATGAGGAGATGTCATGAAGTGGTTAATTCCATTCCAGAAGCACAGATATGCCGTGGCTAAAAAAGTCCAGAAAATAAGATCAAAATCTGATTATATTCTTGGTACGTATTCCCAAAGTCATGACTGCTTTTACCATTTGATCTGCAATTGGAAGAATTTGAAGAACAAGTGCTTGCAATCATGCTTTTAATGGAGAATAATGCATTCCCTGTTATGGCACCAAGTTATGAAACGTGGCACTTATCTGGGAATTCCTCCATCTAATAATATCAGGATGAACAAGAAGCAACTCACTGAATTCTCCTCCAAGGACAACAGCAGCTGTGGACATCTGCAGAGGAGTCACTGGACTACAGTGGTGAGCTATTTCTGTAACAACTTCAGTAAGCTGCAGAAGTTTTATCTCCACAAAATCCCTTCCGAGGAGGTGTCTCCAAATCTCAGGGGGCTGCACTGTTGCTCCAAAGCAATGAGTGACCCAGCAGGAACAGCTGCTGCCTGGTGGAAAAGGGTAAGGGGCAGAGGATGTGCAGTGACAACAACATAGCCACACATTTTGTCACCTGGAAGAGCGTGCAGTCATGGTTGTATCTCACATGAGCAGAGCAGAGGCAGCTAAAGAACTCCTCATCTATCATAATAAGGGGTACTTGTTCTTTAGACTTGTTACAACTCTGTGTTTTGATTCAACTTTTGATGCAATCAGATGAGTTTGAATTGGGTCTCCATCTGCACTTGGATCTCTGCATGCCTGGCCCTGCTACCCCACTGAATTCCCTTGTTAACACTCACTGCTTTTTCAAAGCACGTGCTCCCCAAGTGGCTTTGGGGACCTTTCAGGTTTTTCACAGCATTAAGATCCATTCCTCTGTGAGAAGACACCTGTGGATGTATTTCGTTCCATCAGAAAGCTCAGACTTCAGGATTTTCTCATTTGCAAGCAGCATCCAGGTGGCACCTTTGCATATGCAGGTTGTTGCAAGCCCTTCATACCAATTTTTTAAGATGCCACTACAAGGGCAAAGCTGTCATGTGGAGGATACTTCACTGTTGGCACCAGAGACTTAGTCTTTGTGCTGGTAGCAAACACACCTCTGAATCAAGAGTCTTGTGTCAAATCAGGCATCTCACAGCAACAGTTTCCTGCCAAAAGTTGCACAGGAAGGTGATGTCTAATAACTGGAATAGTGGCAATCAAAAGGTGCCTTCTGTCTTGTGTTCAGTAAACTGAACAAAGCCTGAACCACAGCACTTTTGGAAGAGAAAAGTGAATCAATAACTCGATGAGGATTGTCAAGTAATGCTGTTGTCTGCTGTGACTTTAATGGTTTTGCTCAATAAACTGCAATTATTTTACAAAGTGTTGGCTTTGAAATCTATCTCTCTGCTTCCTATATGAATTTTTTAAAAATGAGAAATATCTCGAGTGCTTGCATTTTATAAAATCTGTACTTAAAATCAATCTGTGTATAACAAAAGACCTTCATCTGCTTATCTGAAAAACACGCTCATGAAGTACCTTATGTAACACATTTCCCCCTTTATTTTTTAAACATAAAGTTCATAATAAATCGTCATTTATGAATTTTCAGAGACACTTCAGCAGTGTATATTCTCTCTGTCTTTGTTTTCTTTAGAGGTTGGAATTTGCCTAAGTATCACAATATAAAAGGCTTCACAAAATTTAAAGGCAGAAAGGAATCTCCAGACACCTCCACTATGTGAATTTCTCTGAATAGTTTTTATTTCTGCTGTGCTGTAAACCTTAATATATACCTCCCTTCATTTTAGAGTCATAATGTAATAATATAAAGTTGCTTTTTACTATACCTCACATTTAGTCGTTTAAAGGGAATTTGATTTTCCTTTCAAATATTAAAAAGTAGCAATGGGGAGGTAGAAGAAAAGGAAACTGTTTATTTAAAATAGAAATTAAGCTCAACATAGGAGGTGAGGTTTTGCTGTCTAGTCTCCAAAGCACATCAAAATATCTTTCAAATATTTAAAGGTGTGCTACTTACTCAAATGTGCAGGTATTTGTAAAAAAACAAATTAAAAATAGCAAGAGGGATCTTATCCTTAGACAGCGGTCTTCCCTCTCAGTCGTACCAGAGGATCAGCAAGAGCAGAGAAAAGCAGATTATTTACAAAGAGATAATTGGAACATTTTCAAAGATGAAGAAAGGTTCTAGGAAGTGTTTCAAAGTTCCTACCTATCCAGCTCCTCTGGGGATTGGAATATTTCTTCTGTTTTATTTATCAGTTAAGTGAGTAATGGACACAAACCTCTGCCCTTACTCTAAGAACATATTCTGATAATTGTCATTGAAATATTTTGCTTTTCTTCTGCTTAATGTTTTGATTCCCTAAAGTGTATTTCAGTGGGAGCAAGATCTTTTTGAATATTCTTGACATTTTGTCTTTGATGTACCACTAAAACCTGGTCTCGTTTGCCCCAGCATGCTAATCAAGTAAAGTCAGAAGAGGAGTGGAAGTAGAGAACAATTGCAACAGGGAGCAGCCTTGAAATTCTAATGGAAAAAGGGAGGTGTAGTCCCCATGGAGCATTCAGCCTCTCCCAGCCAGCTCCTTTTTGTAGGAATTGGCATCTGTGCAGACAGTCAGCCCTCCCTGGGGCTTTGGTGTTCCAGGTTGATGCAGCTGAGGAGTGTGTGCTGGCAGCAATGCAGGGACCACCAGAGGCACAGGGTGCTCCTAAACTGCCAGGAGTTTGCCTTGGAGAAGGACAACTGCAGATCTCGTCATTTCGGAAAGAAACATCTCCCACCAGCAGAGTCTCTGCTTCAGTAAACGTCTATCAGAAGCTTGTCCTCCTTGGTTGGTGTGTTTAAGACCCAGTACACTTAACCTTTCTGCTTTAATGGTGTGTTAATGTCATTTTAAATAACTGTGTTCATTTCAAGTAACCTCTGTGTGTCACAAACTCTTCAGACTGGTTCAGGAGCAAAAAATGTAAAACTTTGCTGAGATATATGAGTAAGTTTGAGATTAGCTACTGTGTATTTTGTATCTAGTTTAAGTTTTTATATAATATGGAAAAGTAACTTGATATCAATTGATATATAAGGTTTTATTCATTTTGCAAAAGCAATTTTGTGGAATATTTTTAACCTTTGCTTCCTTCACTGGGGAGAAGAAAGCTGCCTACCCTATAATTTGAAGAGTCTGAAATCTGAGAAATTATGATAGAGTTCAGAGCGCATTCCTGACTCACAGGCCTTTCCCTATTCAGTTTCTTTCCCAACATTTGGCAGTAATGATGTGAATTCTGCAGTTCTCTGCTATTATTATGGACCTCCTTCCATGAAGCTGAGAATTCAGTGGCAGGACTGGTGGGAGCATGACTGGTGGTGAAATGGTATTATGTTTCTGGAATTGTGTTTCTGGAATTAAGAAGGATAGGACATACAGAAAGACATTTGGAGATCTGCTCTTGGTGTATATCAGTGCACAGAACCTGGAAACTCACATTGCATCTTGAGAAAATTAAAGGTGGAAAATTGACTCTCCAGAGACACAAGTACAAAATAACCCCCCCCAAAAATCCTCCTCATTTCTAGAATGCATCGTGGATTTGTGCATCAATAGGATATAGCCTTTGTTATTTTAAAGGAACAGGGTTTTGAAGGCCTTCCTACTTTTCCTTGTACCCTGCTAATCATGTCTTCAAGATTTGTGTTATACACTGGGAGATGAAATTATAGAAGCTCTTTTAAATATAAATAATTTTTTCATCATATTTCACACTTGTTTAATAGTCTCTTCATGGGTTTCCTATTTTCCTTCCTAATTTGAAGTATGGTTACATAAGTCCTGTTGGTGCACCAGGGAGCAGGGGCTGGATATGTCTGTTCTCTTTGTGGTCAGTGGGAGTTTTGTTAAAGCTGAGGCTTTTTTGGAACAAATCAAGACTATTGACTTTTTACTGCAGCTTTTAAAACAGTTGGCAAGAATTTGTAGTTGCTTCAGGGTGTTCAGAAGGTTCAATGACTGCAGTGCTGGACCTGTAATCTTTTGAAAGGTATCAAATTGATTCACAGAAGAGCAGTGCTGCAGGAGAGCACAGCCCCTAGTGACTGCATTCCCTGGAGCCCAGGCTGTGCTTTAGTATTTAGTACATCCCAGGAATTTTCATGAGTCATTCATTCTTGCACACCCACTCTCTGCAAAAGACAATGGGATATAATTCTCGCCTTTTCCCAAACTAGAGAGAGAGAGGCAATGATGCTTTCACATATGCTGGCACTGAGAGTGTGCACCAATGGAAAAGGAATGGGACACATCACATTAAGCAGAAGTTTTTTTGTTAGTATTTTGAAAATGATAATCCTATTAGACTCCTTTCAAAACTGGAGGAAATTTTCTCAAGGTTTCTGGGCAAGATTTGCAGATGTCTTCAGTACTCACTTGGTACAAATAAAAGGCTGAAGAGGGATTTGTAGCTCCCTGATTTGAGACTGACTTTGTGCTGGCCTTTGGATGGAACTAGAACGGCTTGAGTGCAGTCCATTGGATATGGACCACCAGAGGCTAGCTATGATAGGCTGTGGCCATGTCTGAGAGTGCTCATTACACAATCTCCTTCACAGGTTATTCTGAGCTGGAAGGGACCCACAGGATTGTCTAGTCCAACTCCCAAGCGAACGCCCACCCAGGGATCAGGCCCACAAGCGTGGAACCACGGGCACCTTCATAAAACAAGAAAAATTTTCACATGGAAAGGAATGTCTCTTCTTTATCAACAAGTGTTGCATGTATGTATATACACACAGGAATGTTTCACATTCTATGTATTTGAGATGCCCTTTCTGTGGCATAGCATAGATATATATGCTATATATATCTATGGCCATAGATATATGGTTCATAGGCCAGCAGTGTCTCTCTGGACCCTTTTTATTCTCCTCAGTAATTAATTTAGCTGGCAGTATGGTGCCTGCTTCTCCACAGATGATCCTGGTACACAAAAAAGGATCTAACGCAAATGCCATGGCTTTCCCATCACCACAGAAATGTGGAAAAGAAAAAAAAAATCATTCTTGGCAGGTGAGCAGAATCAATAAGGAAAGCAAAGTTAGCATCAGACTGCTTGGAGAACATCACCAGCAATATGAAGTCACTTTTATCCCACAGAATGGCCACAATAAGGTGAGTTAAAAAACTTGCTAATGAGTCTGGCAGCCCGTGAGGGAGAGGCAGTGTATTGAATTCAGATTGGCGTGGGTTTCAGCAAGCTTTACAAGCCCTTGGAGGCTTTTTAAAGGGAAGATAATATTTTGGCTCTGTGCACTATTTGCAGCTAAGGAATAATCAGAACAATGAAGAATGACTTGCCTTAGTGTCTGTGCCTTGCAAAGACAGGCAGACACTGGAAACCCTGACCTTATTAGTAGGTGTGTTAATATGCTATTTTCATGTTGTACAAAGTACATGGTTTTTAAGAGCTGACCTAAAAGGTCTATTGAATAGAATAAGAAAGAATAACCCCTCTGGCTTGTGAACAGAGTCCTGCAAGGAGGTAACAGGGGGAAATGACCAGGGGTAGTACTCCAACACAAGCATTGTGATGCTGCTTTCATAGATTTCTGCTGGGAATTCTTTGCTGTAATTGCAAGGTTTTCATCATAGAAAAATAGGCCATGTGCTCCCTTGTTGTCTGCCTGTGTGAGTAAAAAAATGACAACCTTAATAGCAAGAAGAAGGAGATATAATATTCTAGAAAATATGGCTGTTTTTATTCAGAGGAGAGAAGGTGGGTAAAATTAAGTAAAAACTGTTTGCCTTACCAGTTTTCTCATTTTAAGTAAAAGTTTATAGATTGCTGACTGTTGTTATGCAAAGCAGAATCAATAGCTCATATTAGGGCTGGAATTTCTAAGACTGTCAGCTTGATTCTTTTTTTAAGTAATGTATGTGAACTGCTTTTGCTGATTCAAGGTCAAAATTTGTAGATTGTATACAGCATATGGTGAGAACTTTTGAATTATTTCTAATATTTTGTGTCTTGTCCAAGCACACTAATAAGACACAATTAACTAGCAGTAACCCTTTTTGTTTGTTTGTTTTCATCTGCTTTTTCAGATGACAAGTGTAGGATCCAAGTGGGTGCTGAGGCCATTTCACAAAACCACTTTGTGGCATAATGATGTTTAAGTCCATCGAAGCATTAAACTGTGCTTAACTGAAGAACTTGGGTGGATATAATGGTGATAGTGACTTCTGAACACATTCAGAAATATACATGGGCTTAAATACTCATTTTGTGAGAATTCCTCATGCCTGGTGAATAGTCAGTTCAAAGGAAAGAAATGTTCTCTTGGAAAAATATGGCCTTGGGAAGGTCTCTTCTTCAGACTCATATGCATTCATAGCTTAAAATTCAAACTCCAGTATTATATTTTCTAGCTAACATAAATCTTTGGCTTTCTAGCTGAATAGACCATTATAGATGTTGTTGCAATAGGCAGCAAGAAACGTGAAAGAGAAACATGCAGAATATGTAGTTGTCCTGCCCTGTCAAATTTAAGCCTGGCAATGTGAACATCTGGTTTCAGTGTATGAACATAAGCTGTGATGACCATTTAGCTCCATAAACAGTGCAGAGAGACCTTGACAGACTGGATAGATGGGCTGAATCCAATGGCATGGGGATCAACCAGTCTAAGTGTCGGGTCCTACACT
>WEKX01028436.1:82205-103824 GCA_013390025.1 Pitta sordida | reverse complement strand
TGATTCTGTGATTCTGTGATCTGAAAGTATTAATTTGGTGTTGAATCCCATATTATAACGGCTGCTTCTGACTGGAGATACCTTGACATAGCTTCAAATGGAATGAAATAAGCAAAAAAGCAGAAATTGCTCGCCTTGTCAGACTGAGAATTCGTTTGAAGCATGTTAGGTCAAATCAGACCCCAAAATGTCAACAGGTCCTGTTTCCCAAACGCATGAGCAGAATCATCTGGAGATCAATGCATTGGGGTTATTTTGGATTAACGCAAGAAGTGAACTCCAAATTCACACTTTGGTTGTGAAAATTTTTCACTAGGCAGTCGGTGTCCAGACTCCCTGAAAAGGCATGGGTTTGTCTGTCCACTAGAGCAGAAACTCAACTCTGAGGCACAGAAAGTCATCTGATGAATTTAACCAAATAAAACTGCACAGACTGCTGACTACAGATGAGAGGCTGCTTGCCATCTTGTGTCCTCCAGTATACTGGATTTTCATTTTCTTGCCAGCTTTATTTTGTGTCCTGCATAATGGCAGCACTTAGGAGGAAAAATCCCTTTTACAGAACTGTGATTTAATTTCTGCAACAGTGGGACAGCAAAATTCCTTATGAAATGAGCAAGAAGGTGAACTCCTGTGTTAACCTGCCTTCCTGCCCATCATTCCTGCACAGTCCTGAACCTGCTTATTTCAGTCCTGCTGCATGGTGAGTTTCTATGGTTTTTTTTCTGCATCTGCCCACTTACCTGTCCTGAGTCAATACATGTCTTGTTACTTTTCAACAGCTACTGCTCCATGTGTGACTTGAGCCAGGGTTTTCTGTCCCTTCTGTGTTAGTAGGTATGTGGGGAAGATGGTGCAGGGAAACTTTCAACTTTTAGTTTCTGCCAGTAACCAAACAGACCCTCTGCCAAAGTATTTGATGGATCTAATTCGAGTGTATGTTCCCAAGTTTCCCTGGAATATAATGGCATTCTCAAAGGTGAAATGCAAACTTTGCTTTGGGCACAATGTATACTTGAAAGTTTTGAAAATAAGTTTTCTCTACCTTTGTGTCCTCACTGTTATATTCTTCTCTGTGGAAAGCTCTGCCTTTCTTAACCAACCCTTAGCTGCAAATTGATATACTTCTCTTTTACAAAATTTGCTCTGTAGGGATCAGAATATATTAGCTCTGAAAGTTGTCGGAAATGTTTTTCATTATTATGGGAGCTTGTCAAATTCACAGTCCATGTGGAATGCAGATGCAGCAGAAACATTCACTGTTGTGTTGATGGCAATGCATTCCAATTATCCTGGCACTGGTGCAGGGAAGGGTATTTTTGGTCTTTGGGAAGCACAGTGGCATGATGCCACATATTATAAGAACAAATCTCTTTCCTGATTTCAGGTATAAGTGTGGGGTTAAGTGATACAAGAAACCCCAGGCTGAAGGAGCCCAGGAGCGAGTGGTGAAAGGAGACTGATGGAATTACAATGGCATATGGAGATAGAATTAGAAGGCTGAATTTCAATTTCAGCTACACCTTTTCAGGCACTCAGGAGACAATCAGCCATTTTTCATAAGCTGGGTCTTTGTATGGATTGATTTGTTATTGTTGCAAAGCCTTTTGTGCTGGGCTCAAAGCCTTTTAACAGTCTGTGGGATTTGGAATAGAGCATCTCTCCTGCTCTTGCAGCAGAGCATTGTCAGGGATGGTAACTCTCCAATGGTCTTTTCATGGCTTAAAGGCAGGACTGTGGCACTCTCCCTTGGAATTACATGCCCCACATAGGAGAGGACATGTTTTTAAGAATGAGTCCAGCTCCTAAAAAGCACTTTCACAATACTGTGAAAATATGTTCAGTTTTTGGAATTTATCAGATATTGTGAAACATTCACAGGATGTTTTTTTTTCCAGTCATTCCAGCTATTTCGTCCCTTTTTCCCCCTGTTTTCTTCTGCAAAGGCAATGCAATTTACAGTCTCTAAGGGAGACTTTTGGGACTGCATTGCACCTGTCTGTCAGTCATTCACAGATCAGATCTCACTGAAATACTTACACTTGGATGCCAAAAGCCAGAGATTTCTGAAATCATTACTTCATTCTGATGACTGAGCACCTCAAATTTGTAGTGAGTGAGGAGGCAATCAATATTTTTATTATAGTATTTGAAATTTTTAATTAATTTAAAATTATACTGGCAAATAAGTTTCGTGTGAAATGTCTGTGCACAAGCCTGCAAAGGAAAGATGCCAGGAATACATGGAAGTAGAGAATAACTTTTTTAAGCTCAGATTTGTCAACAGCAAACTAGAAGGCAGAAACAATGTGAAAATGTCATTTCCCACTGGAACCAGAACCTAATTGACCCTTGTATTCCGCAATACCTGTTTCTCATTTAATAACTTTCACAGCAGAGTTACTTAAACTTTACTACACATTTTCTTGTTTAGTCTCAATTTCTTACTTTGACACACAGCAGAATCCTAAGGGGAAATGGAACAACAACCTAGCTGCTTGTAAGCTGATGAAACCTTTCTGGGAGAATCAATCCAGAAGAGAACTTGATCTGATAGACTACAGCTGCCTACATGCAAGGTTTGCAAAGCACTGTCTTAAAACAGGTTGACTTTTTTCCCTGGGGAAAAAAAGAAGTCTCCAAGTAGAGCAACCAGTTCTTTTTCAGACTGTAATTTTCAAATCTGGTGAAGCAGATCCTTACATGGTTTAAAAGACATTACTGTTTCCCTCCCTCCTCATTCATTCACCACTTAAAAAGCTGCAGAAGCTAAATGAGCTTTTTGTCTTTCACCGTATGAGACTGTGTAGTCAACTGAATCTGTTCTGTCAGGTCATGATTTCTTTGAGCTGAATATCTCAGTGGACTAAACTGTCCATATTGAGAGGGTTTGTAGAAATAGGTAAGGACCCCAGTCCTGCTCAATGGGGATGCTGGCTGCCAGTTGTCCCTCAGCCCTGTATCTAAGATTAAGCCTCAGTTAAAAATGTCACTTAAAAGATCACGTACAAAATTGTGGGCTTGTAAAGCAGTGACGGTAAATCTCACTCTATTTTTTTATGAGTATTTTAAACACTCAGATACCCAAAATGAGGATAGTGGTGCTTTTTGGAAGGAAGAAAGGAGAGGATTTTACTTGGCTTTGGTGGTTAAGGGAAGTGGTTTTGAGGAGAGGGAACAGTGGTGAGTCTTCTCAAAGGCAAGCATAGTCCTCTAGCTCTAATTTCTGACAAGGGTGAGATTTCAGGTTTGTCCTCAAGAAATCCCTGCTATCTCAGAGAGGTGCCTCTCTGCTTGGCTGGCTGTCTTGGCTCCCAGCCTGTTTTCTGGCTTCTGTGGTTCAGTTCTGAGCTTGTGGTGGTCAGAGGAAGAGCCTAGAGGCAACTGGAGACAATTACATGGGAACACCTGTCCTGGTAGGAAACCATCTCACCTTAGACCTGGAATGACATTGCTCATGTCAGAGCAAAAACCTTCTTCAAGGGGACTTTTCAGGTAGTCACATTTTTTTTTTTAGGATCTATTGTTTTTTTCTGAGATAGTGTAAATTTGGTTCTCCTTGTACGTAGCACGCACATCCCAGGGAGCTGACCCCAGACTCCCCTATACTACTTGCTTAGTGAGAAGGTGTGCTTGACACTGACACCCAAAGGTGTTTGCAAGTCTGAACCTTTGAATTCTAGGTCTTAATTCAGAAAACAAGTGCATGAACTATGTATTTCATGTACGAATTAGCTCCTCAGGAACCCATGTTGATGATGAACATAATTATTTTCTTTTCTTCTGCTCTATTCCCCTTAGCTCTATGGACTGCAAGTGCTCAGCATAGAGATGACCAGTGCTGCAGTATCCTGCACCTGGAGTGAGGTGCAGAGGTAATGGATTCTGTTGGATCTCAATATCAGGTAAATTCAACCTTTCTGCTACAGCAACATTGGATGCCCTGGAATCCACAGGAATTGCAGATGCAAGAGCACATCTGGCTCCTGATCACTGACGAAAAATGAACAGTAACTTATCTTATTGCAGTGTCCCCAAGTTTCCTGTGTTGTTCAGGGAACAGTGGGGCACTTTAGAAGAGCTCCAGTGCTAAGTGGAGCTGGCCTGACAGAAAAGTCTGCTCCTGTGTTCTGCTTGGGACAGGGAGACCACTGGCAGAGAGGAGCCAGGCAGCAGATAGTGCAGTAATGGATGTCTGGCAGCTGTCAGTGATTGCTTTGCCCTGTTTTATGTAGTACCACGAAACAACAAATCAAAACCAGTCTCTTTCATGTGTATTGATCACCTCATAGCTCCTTGTTCGTTTCACGAAATGTGCATGAAATGGTGTTGGTTAAAACTCAGTGTTTATTTAATGTGATGCAAGTAGCGGTGACTCCCTGTTCTTCTGGGCTGTGGAGCTGGTTGCAGGATTCAGTGTGCTGGGTACCCACAGCTGGTCTCTATCTGCACCAGCAGGAAGCTGCTTTGGGGAGTGGTGGGGTTTTTCCCTCTTTTGAAGCCACATGTGCTATTGCTGCATGGAAGGCAAGGAGAAGAGGTGATATTGCAAAGCACAGGGGACTATGCAGAGACGATAAGGAGAAAGGTATGATGAAAAAATCTGGTGCTTTGAACTCCAGTATTAGAAAAAAGTGAAGTTTATTTTAGTTAGAGCATCCAAAATGTCTTCCATGTTCCTGAAAATATGGTCGGGTTTACTTTTCTTCACCTGGACACTGTAGGGTTTCAAATGATTGATATTTTATGATCATTATTTCTCTTTTTTCTCCTTTCTTCCTTCAGCATCCCCTTGGTCGAGTGTGCTATATAGGGTTATCTGGCTTTTATACTGCCAGTCAGCGCTCTGCTGGCTCAAATTTTCATTTGTTTGTCATTATGTTACTCATGTGATTCATGCGGGCTATTTCCTCATGCCTTTCAACTGCTGTTTTTTTAATAAACAGCAAAGACAGTCCCATTTTTTTCCTGCTTATGGATGCAAAGACTGAAGATTCAGTCGGTCATCTAAAATGCAAAGTTACTTGCAGGTCTTTTCGTGTAACTATGCAGTTCTTAAATCGACGTGGCATAGGAGACTTTAAAGATGAGGTTTTTTCCCTAACAGTATAGGCTATAGGTAGTGCCATTAATTTGTTTAGATGAATACCAGATCAAACTAGGCAAAAAACCTCCAAACTCATTTTCCACACTGAAGTAATTTTGTACGTGACAGCTTTGTTTTTCCTGTTCATCAGAATAGCTTTCATCTTTTTATTCCTTTCACTGAAAGACATCTTTACTTGTTTGAAGGTCCTTGATCTCCACATTCAAACTGGATGGCAGTGACAGCTTATGTGCACAGGACTCTTGAATCCTTGTGTGCTTGCTTTGAGGCTCACCTAATTTAAGGAGCTGGTGAGAAAAAGAGTTTTGGGCTGCCTTCTGTACCACAGGTGTCTGTAAGCTTCCAGATCTTGTGCATTCCTGGAAGCTAGAAGGCAACAGTGGATAGGATACATGGAGGGTGAGGACATTTTGGCCCAAACTAAATCCACTCGGAAGTCTCACCTTTCTCTTTTAGCCCATATTCCAAATTCTCCCAGCTGTCAATGCCTGCCCTCACACATCAGGCTGAAAGATAATCTGTCTCTTTGAAGTTTAGCAGTTTAATCCAGGTTTTAAATTATCTGACCTAAATGTTCACGTTGATTTGGATGTTCCCTTTTAAGGACTGACCTAAAATGCTGAAGTGACACATGCAGCAGGGGCAGACCTGTGTTTCAGTAAGGCCTCCACCCTGGAAGGGCTGAGGAATGTGTACAACCACCCCTGACATTGGCAGAACTCACAGGATCCAGGCGGAAGGGCGTAACAGAATCAGTCCCTAAAATTTCAGTCAGAGTTTGTCAGCGTTTAGCTCAGCTGCCTCATAGTATACAAAATGTCATAAACATCAGTGCTTCTTTATACTATGGTTAAAGGGAAAAAAATAGATCTGCACTGCCACCTTTTATGTGGGAACATCCTCAGTTCTTTTAAATTGTAGCTGCATTTAGGGAGTCCCAGCAGCAGACAGGCCTTTTAGCAAATATATTTTACATGTGTTTGAAAGGATTATATCAGTAATTCACTTCTCTTTTATCAGCTCTCTTGTTTTGTGTTGTTTCCCTTGTAAAGTTTAGCACGTTTTGATCCCCACATCTTACAGTTAGTTACTTAGTTATTTCTCTTCACAGCTCCCTTGTTTCCCTTTGCAAATAGGGACTCTTGGTTTCGCATGAAATCTGGTCTGTAGGTGGCCACAACTGAAGCTGTTAAGAATTTATTTTAAAAACAAGAAGATCCCTCCTGCTGTGAAGACAATCTGTTAAAATAATATGCACAATTGAACATGACCTAACCTCTTTTTAGACAGCAAAAGTTTCTAAACAGAAGGGAAACTGGCCTCTCTTATCCTGAAACAAGGGAATTTTTCAAGGTTATTTTCTCTGTAGTGTGAAATGTCTTGACTTTTGCTGAAATAGTTTCAGGTGGAATTCCATTATACTTTATTTTGACAACTATTGAGGGAAAGGGCTTGAGGCTAAATCTGAGATCTGTATCTTGTGCGTTTTAGAAATAAAAGCTTGATGGATACTATTCCAGGGCACTTATTCATGTGTGAGTAATACATGAGCAATTAAAAAATGAAATAATTGGCTTATATTTGGCTTGCCTGAGACTAAAAAAGAGTCGCCTTAGCAAGTGATGTGTTAAGTTTCCACACAGCTCTTAGAACTATTTCTCCACCAGTGTAGTTCCCTATCCCTGAAAAGAGATACAGGATAGCTGTTGCAGGAGTCAATGGAAAAAGTAAAGAAGTAATACTGAAATTTGAAGTACTCTTTTTAGTCTTCAATACAGCTGTAACTCAAAACAAGACTTTTGATTTGTTGATGGAAACAAATTCTACATTTTCTCTGGAGAAATATTTGATAGTTTTTCTTTTTCATTCCAGAATAAGGGATAGAAAAATGAAATATTTATTCCCATTCAGTGATTTTTTTTTTCCCCCCTGATTAATAGCTGAAGATGTATCTCTGTCTGGAGATCAGGGATGTTTTTCACAGGTAACACCCCTACTACAGTCAGGTGCAACATACAGGTCATAGCACGTGCTGAAACAAGGGGATAGAATTCTCTGTATGACACACCCAAGACCTACAACACGTTCTTCCTGCAACCACAAGTGCAAATCCCACCTTTTCTTTAGAAGTCTAAAGAAAACTTTGAAAACTTTCTCTTCTTTGTGGATCAGACTGTAGTACATGGGGGTGAATGTGATTTGATTGTACTTCATTCCCACTTCCCATGAGCATAAGTAAAATGCTAAATAGGACATTATTTTTGCATTGCTTACATTATTTAGAGAAAAGACAGTTCTGGATTTATTGCCTGTTTGTGCCTAACATTTATTAAACACAATGCCTTTTGAAGATGAAAGCATCCTGACCGTGTTTGGAAGGAGAAGTAATATTTATATTTAAGGACTAAGCAACTATGAAATCCCCTGGCCAAGCGTCCTCATTGTAATTTTGTGAGACACAATGGCTGACAGACAAGGCCGTGCCACTGAGGCCAAGGCTGAGCAGTCTGCCTCTCTCTTGTTCTGCAGAAGTTTGAATGTTGATGGATTTATCATGTTATCTGTCATTATTTTTTAATGGGTTGTTATGATAGGGAAATACTTTTCTCCTAAAGTATAACCATTATGACTTGAGCCAAAAGGGGCTCATTTAATTATTGAAACAACTGACTAACCAAGCAACTCCCTACCCCAACTATGCTGTGAAGGGAGGTTTGCACCCTGTGCTCTTTCAAACCTCTCAAGTTAAATAGCATTGCTGGAAAAATGGAGCCAAGAGTGCTCACATTGTGTATATAAACCAGTGATTTGCATCTGATTTGCCAGATTTAATTAGCAAATGCTATTTAAATATGTCTAAACCACAATTTCAAATTAGTACTCATGGTAAAATAAACAGGCTAATTGAAAACAGGGAAATTAAAGTTCATATGAAACTGTATCAATTGCTAAAAAATCTGTTCTTTCAGTCATGCAGTCCCTTACCAATTGCCCAAATATATTTCTTAATTTCTTAAAGAAGGTCATAATGGTGCTGGTATTCAAAGTGCTGGGCCTCCTACCTGGAATGATGTTTTCTGGGCCATGGCATTACATGAAATGCACCTGTGGAGTTATGTAATGTAGTCTTAGCATCTAGGTTATAACAAAATAGACTTTACCTTTAAAGTATGCTTGGAAACACTTTCAGTCGTTTTCATGTATGTATTGAATTCTTAGAGAATACTAATGCCACGCTTAATGTTTTAGTTACTCATATTATGAAATGAAGTGCTCAAGTTAATTAGCAAAATGTCATGAATTTTCTGCTTTATATCACTGGGGAGTAGCATCAAGTATCAAAGGATGTATCAACCTTTATTATTATGCCTGAAAGTGATTATGGAGCTACTGAGATGCACCTTAGAATTCTGATTTCTTTTTTATCCCAAGATTTCAATAATAAGTGTAGATGTGCTATTCTGTTTTGTATGTTACATCTTGCAAATTATCTGTTACAAGAGTGCTACAAATATAAGACCATAATTTAAAGACCCTTTTGTTCAAATGTCAAAGAACCAACCCAAAACTGTCTTACAAAAATAATGAACAAATTAGGACAGTTCTTTCTGGCATGAAATCTCAATTAATTTTCAAATACCTTTTGTTAGGCAAGATTTGTCTAAATGTGTATATTCAGGGTGAAGCCCTGGAATTGTCAAGTTAAAGGGAAATTACAAACCCTCCATGCTTGTAGTAGAAAGTCTTTTCCTAATGAACTGATAATGGTAGCAAAATAATTGATGGAGGTAGTGGGCCAACAAAAAGAGAGTGGGGCTGACATGGTCTCTCAGCCAAAGCAAGGAAAATATATGCCTGTCTAAAAAAACCCCAGACCCAACCAATCAACCAAACCAAAATTCCCAAACAAACCAACCAACAACAACAAAAAGCCCTGTGTAAAGAAGCCGCCTTCTGTGCTTGCTCTGTGAGTTCACAGCTTGTGTTACTCACCCTTATGGGAGAACCAAGAATGAAAACATTCAGGAGCACAAAGAAGAAACAGAAATTTAAGGTTTTCTTAGGAGTTTTGTCAAAGACCTACCAAAGACTGTCGCTCATTTTTTTCCTCTGCAGTTTGAGTACTTTGCAGGTTAAACATGAGATGCCTCGTCTCTGGGAAGGGAGCACCAAGCCATCGGCAAACAATAAGAGTCATACAAGGTTGCTTAATAGATTTAATACTCATAATGTTCATCTCGTGACACCATACATAGAAATTTTGGGGGACAAGGAGAGGCTTTCTTTGAGTCTGAAGGGGTTTGTCGATCTCACTCACATTTCCCCCTCTGAGACAGTGATGCAGGCTGGGCCCTGGTGTAGAGGATCCAGGGAGATGATCCAGCTGGAGATCAATATTTTGTTTTAAGTTAGTTTTCAGTTAACATTTGATGACTATGGAAACACCAGGACGTGGGAGATGTGGCAGAACTTCCCCTTAAACACAGGCTTGGGTTTAAACCACCATCTAACTTTATTGTCAGAGCATGTCACCAACTATTCTGACCTGAAGAAGTGTACAAATTATTCATCTTGCACTGTTCTACTGCAGAAAGGGAGATTTGCTCTTTTATCTTGTTTCTTGTTTCCAGAAAAAGTTAAGAACTTGTGCTCCAGAATTCTTCCCCCCTTAAGTATTAGGGCCATTACTATTTGTCATAGGTTTGTTGGAGTCCCTGTAGCTGCAGAAGATCCAAAAGCAAGAACATCTAAAGCAGTCTTTATTAAGCACTGAACCCATTTCATCTTTCCAAGCCCTACGTTCTAATACAGCAAAACTGAAAAGTTTTGCAGAGTTGATGCATGGGAAAATTTTGTGCTTGTTAGATTTTTTAATTTTATTTTTTAATTAAATGTTTTCATCTTAAGGAAAGTAGGAAAAGTATTTTTATAACAAAATGAGTGTTTTTTCTTACCCATGGAAACAGAATTTTAGTCTTGGAGAAAGCAGGAAGCGAGACGTAAAATATTTGTTTAATTTTTGAAGCTAAATATGAATGGTTGGACCCCTGTATTTGATTCTGATTGTTTGGAATATGTGGCTTTCAACTAGCCTGGTTTAAAAATTTTGTTCCTCTGAGAGGCTTGGTACTTCTGTGCCATTTTTTTTTCAGTGTAGACTTCACATGATTTCCCTCAATTATTTCCACCTCTATTATGAACTGAAAATCCAAAAGGACAGATACAGGCCAAGAATTGAGAGGTTTTCATACCAAATCCCCACGTTTTATTGATTCTTGCATTGCCTCAAGCAAAAAGTAATTGTATTAAGAACTTCTGTAAAGCCTGGGTGTTATTTCCATCCACTGTTGTGTGTCCTGGGGATAAGTCAGAGTGGCTCAATTCCCCTTCTGCAAAAGTGAACTACTGTGAAGGGAAACATATATAATGAATTTCAATGAAAGAGTGACAGGATCTCTGCCCCTGAGACTGTACTAAAGAAATCAATGAAAAACGTGTTCTCAGGACCTACTAATATTGGTAAGTTAAAATTAAAAGCACCAAAGTCCTAGTACTGCGGGACACCAAGAAAAGAAACTTATAGTGCTTCATACGGCGTGACACCAGAGTAGATTCCCAAAATGAATTTATTCCTTCTTTTCCCCAACTATGTCTTTGAAACTTCAGTTTGATTTCTGTAGCTTTATCTCTAGCTACACTTCTTTTCTTCAAGTTTAACCTGTTTAGTTGTTGCTGACTGATTACAAGAGCAGATGCTCTCATACCTCTTGCAGGACCCCTCCAAGATCATATAATCCTGGCTTTATGGCTTCTTATGATTGCCCACGGAAGATCACTTCAGAACTGACATTGGATGGAGTGTAGTGTCACGACACCTCCTTAGGAAATGACCCTGAAAACAAGTCATGAGGTCTGTTTCAAATGGTTTCAGGGCTTAGAAAAAATCTTGCTGCCTGCAGAATGCCAGAAAATACATCTTTGAACTCTCCAAGTGACATCAGGTTTTCAACCAATACACAAAGGCACCTGAATATATGTACACAATAGAGACAATATTTACCTTAGAAAATTCCTATTGCGTTAGTGTCAGCCAGTGTTCGTATGACAAGGATTAACTTAAGATTTCATCAGGGTTTGAGCCCATTAGCTCTTGATTCACAGAAGTATTTCTGATTCGGGCCATAGTTGAACAAATTTTTAAAAATTATTTTCTCTCCTGGGCTTTGTGGTCCTTGGAAGGATCACAGCTTAGGAAGTTAAATTGCCAAATGTTTTCCAGTCACAGCTTTTGCCTGTCAATGAAATTACTCTCCCTGCATGTGAATTTAGATGTCCTTGGAAGGTGGGAAAGCCTTTGGCACAACCTTGCACTGTCTAGCAGGGCAAGGTTGACTTGTGAGGAGGAAGGTCTAATCTGTTCTGTGTCAGGTCTATGATTCTTATGAGGTGTATCTAAACCCAAGTGATTTGCAGATCGCTTAGCAACAAACCAGTTTAGATTTGAAGGGAAGAAAGACTTGGGAACTTCAGTTTGGACTGCAGTGACTTACCTACCTGAAAGTCTGTCACGTGTACCTATTTCTATTTTGAGCAGTGAGTTGTGTATAGCCCTTCCACAGATATTCTCCAGCAGGTTAGGGATGCTTTAACACTCCTATCTTCCTTGTAGCCATATCCACTTCCACTTTCATTAGTCCTGTTCCTTTAACTGAGAGATCAATCTCAGGTCTCTGTCTTCTCAAGATGTCTCCAGGAAACAACCTGGAGCTTCAAGAAGCTGTAATGTTACTCACTAAAGGGCATCATCCTTTTTCTCTGTGGCTGCTGCTAAAATGACAATGGATCATCTTCACATTGGTAGTTGTGGGTAGAATGCATCCATTTTCTTACTTTTATGTAGGTGCTAGAAAGAGAAATGGTGACTTGCTGAATATTTTCAAACCTATAGGAACTGCATTCTGTGTCTAGGAAGAGTTTCCTATCAAGTGTTATTTAGTGAATGTTCTGAAATGGCCCTTTCACAATGAAGAGTATTTCTTTTGTGAGGCTTTCAGCACCAAATCAATCACCAGCTGGCATGTACTGTCATAATGAAAAAGGAGTGATATTTAGCATCAAAATATCATAAAGCACAGATATAAGGATGCTATAAAGGCAAACCAACAGCCTTCATTCCTGTGTGTATATTACACTGCAATGCCAATATGCTTCTTTACATCTTTTATTCTCCCTTGTTTACCTCCCTCACAAGAACAAGTATATCAGAGATTTTATTAGTTCAAAAGAAGTAAAATGAAGTTCTGTCCATGAACAGACAGAAATTTCTCCTCAGTGGTACAGGCTTGTTTTTATCTCACCATGGGAAGGAGCCCAGGTATCTGTGTCACTCTGCCCACTAAGCTGAGTGGTGTTACATGTCTGGTGGGTGGGTGGATGGATGGATGGATGGATGGATGGATGGATGGATGGATGGATGGATGGATGGATATTTGAGGCCCTCCACAAGCACATGGTTGTTCAGTGTGGAAACATGAGTTGTCTTCATGTTTCTCTCATTGGAATGGTCTGCCCAGAGAGGTGGTTGAGTCGCCGTCCCTGGAGGTGTTTAAGAGAAGACTGGATGAGGAGCTTAGTGACATGGTCTAGCTGGGCGGGTGTTGGGCTGGATGGTCCTGTAGGTCCCTTCTGGCTCGGAGTGGCCTGTGAGCCTGTGAGGGATCTAGGTTTATGTTTACCGCTCTGGGGTGTGCGTTCGGTCTCTGTATGGGCGATAGCTGGTGAGTTGGACTAGATGACCTTGTGGGTCTCTTCCAACTCATAGTATTCTGTGATTCTATGATTCTGTCTTGTCTTATTCCAAAAAGTTGCTACTGGAGCCAGCAGCAGGACATATCCGTTAGGGTGAGCAACAGACCTCAAGGAGTTGGAGTGAATAAGATTCACGGAATATCCTGAGTTGGAAGGGACCCAGAAGGATCATCAAGTCCAACTCTTACATGGCACCACTGCCTACCTGGCGGGAATCGAACCCCCGGTGTCCTGTGTGAGAGGCGTGGACAGAGCTGAAGTGAATTACAACCCGTGAAAGCCTCTCCACCTTGTTGCCTGAGGAAGGATCCTGGAGAGGTATCTGTCTTCTGGATATCTTCTTTGTGAGGAAATACACTTGAGATTAAGTCTGAGTGTAATACATCCCATACAATGCTTTGGCTCATGCTGTATTTCTCAAATGGATCAGCAAAGGTGTGACAGCCACTGAGAGAATGATGGAAGGACAAAAACTTTTCTACATTTAGTATTGGCATGGAGCATGTTTCCTTTGTCTGGGAAATTGTAGGATTTGGTGAGGGGTTTGTTAGAACTTGTAACTTTTTGAAGAGACCTTTTATTTTTGCCAGTTTGGGTTTTTCCCCCCACTTATATTTTGATAAAATTTACTAGAAATCAAAGGTTGGGTATTTTCTAAACCAAACATTTTTGAGTTTAAGATCTGCTGTTTCTATTCATTTTGAGATGACAGACAATAATAGTTAAAAAACAAAGCTTGTCAAAAGTAGGAAAATAACACATAGACATAAGGAGTCCAGAATACGTTTACCCAGCAAAATATTTTCTTATCTTTGTATATTAATTTTAAACCATTTTTGTGATACGTGTGTTTCATCATGTTTCAGGATTGGGCAACACCAGGTATGGTTAGTCATCTGTGCATGGAGGGAAAGAAATGTGATACAGTAGGAAATACAGAAATATTGCTTATGAGAACTGAATTTCAGAAGATAAAAGTGAAATTGTGAACTATGTGTTGAAATAAATAGAATCCCAGAATCCCTTTGGAAATGTTTTCTGTTTTGTCAAGTGAAATGTTAGACTTTTGTCTAATTGGTTTATTTTAATTGCAAACTGTGATACAATGNGACAACAGAGAATTTTTCAGAAGAACTGTCGTCCTCAGGTCGAGATCTCACTTGGGAGTGGTCATGAAAGACCTTTCCCTCTTGTGAGAGAGAGAGAACTTTATGGAAGGGCAGAGAGATGGTTCCTACCCTGGATCTGTTCAGAAATACCAACCTGCCTGGTTTACCCCTACCCTATGTTCCCCCTTTTTCTCCCGGTGGAAAAGGGAATATTACATCTATTGTAAGAGAAGGAGGGGTGGGGGGAGAAAGGTTGCCTTCTAAATGATGCTTCCCTTGCAGTTCTGAGCTTGTTAGTTAGAAAATAAACCCTTTATGTTCTTTATTTATAGTTTTGCCTTGCTTCTTTTGCCTGTGACCAGTTTTATTTTATTTTCCAGTTTTATTTTCCAGTTGGTTTTTTTTTTAGTTTTCTCCTTCAGGAGAAGTTGGGGTGGGTCTCTGGCATCCAGCCAGGGTCAAACCACGACATCGGTCCTTGCAGCAAGAAACAGCAGCCTGATCCTGCAGTCTCTGCTCTCCAGGAGAGTCCTGTGATCAGCATCACTTACATGGTTAAACCTGCCTTACCAGAGAGGAAACAAAACAACTATTTCTATTCTCCTTCAGGAGCAATGAATCATTCCTGCAGTTTGAAGTGAAATTCACTGCCCTGGACATTTTGGGTGAATGCTAAAGGTGCTCTAGCTTATGGCCACAAAAACCTGTGCAATTTCCTCTCCTTCCTTCATGGGTTGTTTTAGTTTTTACTGGTTTTATATTTGAACTAAAAACTCCAACTCACATTTTTTTCTTCTTCCCTTGCAGGGACTGATGAGTGATGTTTTACCAGGTATCCTGCCTGTGTTAGTTCCTCTGAGATCTTGCCGAGAGTTTTTGGAAGTGATAAAAACAGATTAGTACTGAGCACTGCAATCAGATCCAGAAAATCAAGACACGAGAGATGTTTTCTTCACTGTGAGTCATTTGTCTTTTATTTTCTCATCTCTTTACCTGGAATTTCTGATTGTTTCACAGCATGTTTGGAAGGATTTTGTGCAAAATGCAGTCCTGGCCCTGAAGTAAAAAATATGTGTGTGACCTTTCTGTCACACAGAGGATCCTTTTTATTTCAGTGACACTCTGCAATTGGGGTCCTTTCTCACATGTCAGACTGCCCCCAGGTCAAACAGTGAACCTGTGAAGATGGTACGTTTAGTTTTGTGTTGCCTAGATTCCCTTGGGAACGTTTCCAAAGAAAATTCATAACAAGGAGTTGAGAAAAGTAGGTCTTTCTGTCCCAGAAACAGCTAGGGTTTGCCAGTTTATTGAGGCTACCAAAGAGGCACAAATGAAATTCACCATTCTCGTGCCTCCTTTTCCTTTGTGTGAGGGTCATGCGAAGTAGTGAAAAGATGTTCTCCCTCTTTGTTGCGAAATTATTTAGAAGAGGTGAAGGAAGGGTTTTGCTGCAAAAAGAAAACTGCAATCTAGATGAGTTTGGTTACTTTGACAGTAGAATATTGGTGCTGGACACACCGCCTGGGGCTGATCTAGGTTGTAACTTGACTTCATTGGCCTGAAAATCTGCCCATAGAAAGAGCACTTCCCTGGCTGAAATGTAAAGAAACTGTGAAGAAGGTCTTCTGGGGAGAAATATAATGAATTTTAAATGAAGAATAAATCCATGTGAAAGAAAGAATATTATCTTTTTCTACTTCCTACTGTTCCTACAAGAGACACAACTGTTCTTCGTACAGCATTTCTTTTTTCCTTCTTTGCATTTCTCTCTTCCACCTTCACCGCTGTGTTCTCCAAAGGGCTCGTTGTTGCAGAATTGCAAGGAGTTTCTATAAATCTCACACCTGGCATTCACCTGGGCTCTGCTGGTCTCACAAATTGCTATGATTTAGATACCTTGTCAGAAGGTGTCCTGCATGGCTGGGTCAGCATTCTGCCAGACTATCCTCCCTTCCCCTGCTGCCATCCTGCTGAACCCTGTAATTCCCACGCTGTGCTGGGGCAGCTCTCAGCACAGGAGAGCGACTCCAAGGAAAAGGTCTTTTATCTACACCAGGGAAATGAAAGACCAAATCACCCCACTGATGTTGGTAGTCTTGGTAATCCTGCAGTGGATTTCTGAGGCTGTTGGCGCCCAGTGTTGCTACATGCAAGCCCAGTAATACTGTTGTTGTGCTCTGGGACTAGAACATGCACCATTTGAGCCATAGAATGAGGAGTATGTATTTTAGAAATTTTAGAAAATATTTAGAAACTCAGCTGTACCTTTCTTTGAGTTTATTGTGGGGTTGCCGTACTCCCATCATATTAAGGGTCATGTGTCTTGGGTCCAAATGCCCTCTCTTTCCTGAAATTAAATTTAAAATTGTTAAACAAGCTGCATTAGAGAATCAACCAGCCTACATCAGCCCAAAGTCATTGATCAGACTGATTGCAAAGGTTTCTGACTAGATTATATAATAGGAACAGTTCCTTTGAAACAAACATCGTTTTGTCTTCACTAAGTAGTGAAACTCTGTCTGACAGAATGGGGAGGAAGGTAAATCAGGCTGCAGTGAGATGTGTTGCACAAGCAGCAGGTGAGCTTGCCTGAGATGACAATGAATACCTCCCCCTCAGAGCTAACAGCCTATTGTTGCTGCCCAAACCAGTGCTGTCAATATTAAAAGGTTTAGAATAAAAAAAGTTTAACAACAGAAGGACAAATAGATAGACAGGCAGATTTGATATTTGGCCAGAACTCTGGTGGCTGACATTGGGTTAGGGAAGAGGCTGATGTGTGATTGCATCACCAGCTGTGAGGTAGTAAGGTGAGCAGCTCTGGGCATGTTCAGGAATATCCAGAAGAGTGCATCCTCTCAGACTCTGAGATACCAACTGAGCAGATCAAAAAGCCAGACCTTTTTTGTCTGTCACATCAAAAACCCACATGTGAAACCTTAGTTTATTGAAAAGTTTCACTAAGCAGTTTATCCATACATACATTTACCGGATGCTTGAGAGGAATTGATCTTCTCTTTGGGTCTGAGAAAGGAGTAAACTTGGAAATAATGCCAGGAATTGTTTTCTTTTAGCAGCATGAGGTAAGGTCATGCCAGAGAATAGAGAATACAGAGATAATAGGGAGGCTGTTCTTTATCTCATTCAGAAGTTACAAGGGTAGTTAAACTTTCTAGGGATGCCACTAATCTCACAATGACTCACATAATGATAATGTAGAAAGAACTGTCTAGAAAGAAAAAGATAAACTCAAGGCAACACACAGGAGCTTATATTTGGATTGAATTTGGAGTAATTCAGCAGTGAAGATTGAAGGCCAAACTTTCTCCTGGGAAAATTAGATCTAAAATGCAGTGCTAAGTCCATCAGGCTCATTTGAATGCTGTAAATTTATTCAGCTTTTCATAGTGAAGAACTTATCAAAACATGAACACTGTTGTTGAAGATACGTAAAACTCACTCCATGTGTTTTTGGATAATGACTTACAATATTCAAAACAAGGCCACAGGCAGCAGGATGGAGAGAATACCAGGAGAAAACAGTGTACATTTTGAAAGGTACTACTGTGTCGTCATAAGGGTCACACATGAGAAGATTATTTAGAGCTTTTAGCTTATGCTGAGACCTGGCTTTTGTAGCTGACCTGATGACCAGAAACTCTGAGCTAGAGAGCGTGAAATGCTGATATGCTCTGTGCTCTTTAATGGGCTTAGAAAGGTTTTACCTTCCGAGTAAGTTAAACAAATGCCCTGAGACATTTCAGCTGTCAAAAGATTCAAAAAGCAGCAATCACTCAATCAAACAGTTAACTTTGCCATTCAGCAGTGCAAAATTCACCTCTAAAATACCTTGAATACTTAAGTGCATATGTAGTTAGCTATTTTTACTATTTGTGTTATCACTCTTTCATTTCGTTTCATTTACCTGACTGTTCCTTGGAATTTGCTTTACCTCACCATGGAAGCTGACACTACTAAGTAGCTTTATTAGTCCTTTCACCTCAGCTTTCCCAATAGTTTAATCAGATGTTTACAAGAAAACTAGCACAGATTGAAAGCTCCCTAATACGTATGATACAGCTACCCCTGTCAGAAACACAAAACCTAGCAGGTAAAAGCAAAACCTGTAGTTCTTTATCAAATCAATCCTGTTGAAGCTCCAGGTCCTATTTTTGAGACTTTTTGTACAAAATTGTAGTTTTATGCTTGTGCAGAGAAGGATTTCAAGTGCTCATTTGAGACCAAATGACTGGCAGTCCTCCCTTCTTTTGCCTTGCTTGTGCCAACCTCCTGGTAAGGCATCAAGTGCCTTGACTGTTACAGACTGCAAGGGATACAAACCAGCTTCTCATAAATCAAATTGCTTCTCATAAATCACCTGATTTCTTCAGCTAGAACCCAAGGGTAAAATTTTTTAAGACTACAGAGGGCAGAACAGGAATAGAAAAACCAGTAGCATAAAGAACATCTGGCTGCATGGCTTATACTAAGCACCTGCAGAATACATGTGTCCCGTGAGGAAGATGCAGCAGAGGATCAGAGCTGTAGAAGCTGGAAGCACTGGCAAATTAACTGAGCCATTCTGATCTCTGGAACAGAGGTGTATAAGGAGTGATCCCCATAGGCACACATGTCTATGTATTTCTCTCACATACATGACTTTATATTTCCTGGATGTCACTTAGGTGTTCTCAGGTTTAGCTGTATTCAGGCATTATCTACAAAGAGATGTGAAAATAACCACAGCACTCCTAAACGTGCACATTTACACAAGACTTCTCTTGCATGCAAGCATATGTAGAGTCATATTTCCAGGACTGAATAAAGAAGTTGTTCCAATCTCATCTTTTATAAAGGTTAATTACAAAATCCTTTTGACCATCTCAAATTCTATTTCCAAAACTTTGCGTTCTTGGATCTGGAACTTGGCAGGAGACATTTGTGAGATTTTGGCTTGTGTTGACTTGTGTTTGTTATATAAATGACAGACTTCAGTGGTGCAAAGATGCAGAAATGCTTTTAATACGTGAATAAGAGAGTCATGTCTGGGACCTACACTGCTTTTACATGACTTTGAGAATCTTCAAATTGTTGTTCATATAATTGCTAAGCAAGGCTGCAGGCTCTCCAGGGTATGACAGTCACCGTTTTGCTTACTGGCTGGTTGCAGTTCTCAGTTCTTTACTAAAGCTTTGTGACAGAGTCAAAACATAAGAGCAGAGGGGGGAAAAAACCGTGGTGGAAACTGATACTGAGAGCAGCAATTAAAAAATATCTGAAGAATCTTCATGCTCATCTTTCTTCCTCATTTGTTATGCCAAGGAAGAAACGAGCTTATGTGACACAAGAGTGACCAGGACAGATGGAATCTGGACTCAAATACACATTGTGTGGGGCGCATGAGTCAGCTATTTTGTATCCATGCTATGGCAGGACGGTCGTATTAAACTTAAAGCATCTTAGCACAGACATGAGCGTAGTGGCAAAAACTGGGAAAAATCTTCAGATTTTCCTACAGTTACCCCTAGAAACTCAATGGCAGTTAAGTGTAATTGTTAATTTATAAATCCTGGTTTGTATAGGAACTTTCTTTGTACAGCTTTCCTATTTCTACAGCACAATAACTCCACTGTGCAATCCCCTTTTAACATTTCTAATGATGCTCATGTTGGCACAAACACTCCTGTGCACACACTTGACCAACACATCAGATTCCTTGACACCTCAACTGCTTAAATGCCAAGCCTGCAAACAACTCTTCAAAGACTGCTCAGTTGCACAGTGAGGGTGCATTTCTATGTGCTAAGACTGTCAGTCATGCCAGACTGCATTGTGGCCATGAGAACTTTATAAAAAGTAGCTAGCAGTCTGAATATGTCACAGAAAGGGAAAGCATCGTGCAATTTTGTTGTATGTTTTCTAAAAGCCAAGTTGTATTTAACTTCTGTATAAAAAATGTCCATGTGATTTCTTTTGCTTTTGTTTGTTTGTTTGCTTTAGAAAATGCACAGGAACAATTCTGCAGTTTGTTCTAATGGTCCAGTATTGATGTGGAAATCCTCATTCAAAATCCATTTGGGCACAACCTTTACGGTCTGCTAACAATGCAGCCCCTCAAAAGGCAGGAATAAGGGTTACGGAAACAGAGCACGAAAATGTCATCTGCCATTTCTACAACATCCTGCAGCCATGGCTTCAGGATCCACCCATGAACCAAGCATTCACCTTCCAGATGTTCAGTCTCAACTGGCTGCTAAGGACATTGCCCTTAAGCAATTACAGTCATACCTGGAAATTCGCGGATTATGGGTCTCCTGGGGGTCCTGCGAATCACCCAATCCGTGAATATGTGAACCTGGAAAAACCGCAAATACACGAATACGTGAATCCAGAAGTTCCGTGAATACTATTCATGGGGAAAAAACCTGCAAATATGTGAATACATGAATCCGAATAGGCAAGATCTGACTGTGGTTGCAAAGTTTGGAGGATCAAGGTTTAATGTGTCACTAGAAGCTTTCATACTATCCTGTAGGATATTTGTGCAATATTGCTATGCCAAAGGAACAAGTAAATAACTGCATCTGTCTCTTCTGCCTTTTTTCCCCCCCCTTTAAGATAGCTTCTTTCTATTGTATTTCTTGTCTTTCCTTTTTGGAAGAAAATGTATTCTGTGCATGTTCGCAGGCTTCTGTCAGGAATACAACCTTTTGAAAGTGAGTGTACAGCAGATGCAAGAGCAGGACTTTCAACATTAAAGTACAAAGCCTTATATTTCTGCTTTCCATCAGAGTTAAGAGATTGTATCTAAACTTAGTCAGGTTTGTTCATCACTTGTATTGATTCCTGAGCAAAGTTGCTTTGACAGGTGTTAAAAATTCCCATAACTACTCTTTGCTTCGTGCACGTGTCATGTCGGATCTACTTAAATTGTAGGTATTTCTGTTTAGTCACAACATAATTGTTAAAAAGAGATGGTTCTAATTCCAACAGTGGAGAAAAATCTTTAGACTATACTAAATTCATATGTTTACCTGTCTGACATCACCAGTGCAGTCCTTGGTTGTTGCTTCTTTTGGAATATTTTTGGCATTCATTCCCTCCCATCCCTGTCTTATTGTTTCAGTCTTCCTTTCTGAGTTTATTCTGTTCTTTGCTTCCCCTCCCTCTTTCCCACTCTTACCCAAATGATTGAATACAATTTTTATTTAATGCACTAAACTCATGTTTGACACTCACTTTGCAGGTTTATGTCTCTTTCTTAATATAATAATTACAATTTTTCCATTTCCCTCTTTATCTTTCCACTTAATTCTCTCCTGTGTTTCCTCACTTAATTCCTTTTCTCAAATATATCTTGAAATGAAGACTTCTTGACTTAACTTCGCTCCCTTTTCTGATTTGAGACCTGCACCCCAAAATATTCCCTGGCTTCTCTCGTTCAAAGTCTGTTCAGAGATGGGCGAAGAGATAAAATGATACAATTTATTTCCTTCTTTGTAATGGATTTACAGGGGTCTTTGCAGAGGAATCCGGGTTAATTTTGTTTTGCACATACATTACCAGTGGGGGACCAGCTCCAACCATATAGTGA
>WEKX01028436.1:18526-82115 GCA_013390025.1 Pitta sordida | reverse complement strand
GTCACACCTTCCTTAGCTTTAATTTTCCTTCCAGTAGCATATCGTAATCAATATCCTTTCACTGCATATGGTGTTCTTCCAAAGTTTAAATGCTAATGGGGCCATTTGGCAAGGTGAGCTACATTAGATTATACACTATAAGTGTAAATTGGAAATTGTTTAAGCTTTCAAATTTGTTTTATGCCATTAGATTTCCTCATGATNTTTTTTTGGAGAGCCAAGGTGTGTTTCCTGACTGTAGAAGTCTGAGTAATCATGCTAACATATGGTAAAGTTCTGTAGAGAATCCCAGAGAGTTTAAAGCAGGAGCCTGAGCCTGTTCCCAACCATGGGCAGTGACTTCATGTGCTCTGGCAGACTTCAGCTTCGCAGACTTTCTATCTCTGTTCTTGCAATCACCGCATTTGCATGAGAATCATTAAAACTCAAAATATATTTTATTCTTTGCTTTAAGACCTTAAAGCACAAATCATATATGTCACAGTAAAATTTCATGCTAAGTTTTGAAAACAGATAAATGAATCCTAAACTGCTTTTGACCTAACAAGGAAATGGACAAGTTTTCACTAGTGTCCTGCTGAATTAGCAGATTTTAGGTTAGTGAATGGGTGTGGATTTAGTTTGTTTCTCTTGCCCAAGATGTTATGCCAGTGACCTCAACACACAATGAACATTTGTTTATTCTTTCCCACTTTTACTCTGACATTTAAAAGTACAACACTGAAAAAAACCAAGAGACATAGCCCTTGTTTGGAATAGAAAAAATATTTACCTTCATCACTAACTGGGATTTATTGGTATTTAACTGGTAGGTTACTTCTGCAGTGCTTACTTTCCTTCTTTGCTCCATGACTTAGCTATCTTTTGGAAAGGTGGAGAATAATGTTTTTCCACATCAGAAAAAGATCTGGTGGAGCTCAGTTTACACAGTTGTAAAGAAAGTTATAACTGAGATAGGTAAAGTGGGCTGACAAGTCCTTTGTCCATTTTTTAATCTTTTCAAAAAATCTGGAAAATGGGTGTACTCTAAAGTCAGGAGTACATCAATTCGTAAGAATATTTAAAAAATGAATATTTAGCAATCCAAGCATCAATGCATTAAAATTTAGACAGGTGCTCTATATTTTTAGACCAGATGGGATTTTTAGATAAGAGACAAGAACATATTGGATACAACAAAACTAATTTACATTTTTTTAAGGTTCTGAGCTTTTTCAGTGTGTTATTCCGCATTAATACATCAACAGAGAGTTGTGCCTCTCTCTCTAAACTCCCTAAACCAAGTATAAGATAGACAGCAGATGTGCTAATATCCCAATGCTGCTCTGCCAAACCAATGCACAGCAAGCCGTATGGATTGATTGATGTTTCTGAGGTACCAGTTTCAAAGTATCCAGGCCTTTCCCTATCAGGAATAACATGACAGAGGAGCAACTGCTTGTGGTGGTGATTTGAATAACTCCAGTATTTGTTCCCAGGAGTCAAGATGTGACCCTTAAGCATCTCTGAGCTAGCAGTACCTGGAGTCTCAATCGTTAACTTCCAAGTGAAGAGGATTCCACAGTAGGTGATTAGAAGGAGCTGAATCATTTAAAAACAACAGTTCTGGTTTACATTAATCACATTTTGTATTATAATAATTTACAGATTCTGGGACAACATTGTATAAGGTACTATATACACAGCATGGGAAATCACAGTCATCTTCCACTTCCAAAGATGGGTTTCTGAGTGGGTCACTCATTCCCAAGAACTCAGGATTTCTCAGGAATCCTGAAATGTTCTCTGAATTCACAATGTTCTCCGACATATTCCCAGCTTAAAAAGACTTCATTATAGGAAGTCTCAGTTTAGGGGTTTGGTGGATTTTTTGTTTGTTTTTTTGTTCTGTTTCCCCCCAACCACCCCCATCCTTCTGCTTTCCCTGTTACTGTGGTTCCCTGATCAGCCAGCCAGTTTGTTACAGGTGTGTGTAATGAGGGATTTTTCCCAAGGCAAATGTAAGCACAAACCAGGCCAGAACATTCTTTATCTTAATTTTCCTTATGAATTGTCAGCTCCTCATCAGAGAGTGGGAAGAGCTTCATCTAGAAANAAACATTGGAGTTCCTAAATCCATATTTTTTTACCATATTCATGTCTTGTTTTAGGCATTGCTGGAGTCCAGTATGTTTCTACAGCTTGTTTTAACATCTCACTTGTAATTTTAACTGGAGGAGAAACACTTATGATCTTAACTTTGACTTCTAAAAAGCATAAACCAAAGTCAAGAGTTAACCTGGGTAATTCTTCACCTGTTTCGGCAATTCATTTAACTTGTTTCAAAAACCCAACTTTCTCCAAATTCTTTTGATGAGTCTTTAGCTCCTAAGTGAAGAAAGGTCTACCTTGAAATTCTAAAGTGTTCTTAAAACATCTGTATTTTAACCCCTTCTTCCTGCATATCTGCTTCCCTCTTTATTTTCCAACAGTGTACATGCCATTTCTTTCCATCATGGAAAACAGCAGTGCTGTTGTTAACTAGACTCCAGACTATTAAACTGTCTGATTACATGAACCTAAAAGGAAATAGACACTCTTTATCTATACATGCATTTGATCATAGATTTGGAGAATCGTCTTAATATCTGTTTGATCACATTGGATTCCTTACACACTCTTAAAAGAAAGTAAAAGCAGCACCAGAACTAACTCAGAGAAGCCCAGAGTGGCTTAGACTTAATGAAATCTTATTTTCTCATATAATGAAATCATCCCACTCTAATATCTGTCCTTTTATTTCCCCAGGAGAACTTGGGAAGGTTATGTATGTGGTTGTTCCCCATTGCCATGAAACATAACAATTTACAAGGCATATATATCTCTCTCTGATGAGGGGAATGTTTTTTGTATAGGGATGGGATGAAGCACGTTGTGGGTGTCTCAGGAAAGAGTGAGTGTGTGTGTGTGTGTGTGTATGAGAGGCTTCCTCAGTCATGTTAAATTCATATTAGGTCGCACTTCCAGAAATGACTGCAATGTAGAGCTGTTGTTGATGCAAAAGGTTGCAGACATCAACAGCCTGCAGAACAATTCCAGGGTACAGAATTATACACAGTTGACAAAACGCAAAGGAAAAGAATAAAAAAAAAGATGAGGGAAATAAAAGGTTTGAAACAATGGCATCTCCCTGTTGTTATTGCTGTTATACTTTGGGTATTTTAAAAACACTCACCTTGGAGGGGAACCAGGCNACATTCTTTATCTTAATTTTCCTTATGAATTGTCAGCTCCTCATCAGAGAGTGGGAAGAGCTTCATCTAGAAAGAATTTAATTGAACAGATTTTTATGAACATTTGTAATATACACCATGGGAAAGACAAATGTCCTGAAATGTTTTATTTTGTTAGAAACTAATTTTCCCCTGACAAATGGATTTCAGAGGAAATTATCCAGAAGGCCCTACTCATTGTTCTGTGTGACTGGAAAAAAAAAAGTAAAGCATGAACCCAGAGAANATAGATTTGGAGAATCGTCTTAATATCTGTTTGATCACATTGGATTCCTTACACACTCTTAAAAGAAAGTAAAAGCAGCACCAGAACTAACTCAGAGAAGCCCAGAGTGGCTTAGACTTAATGAAATCTTATTTTCTCATATAATGAAATCATCCCACTCTAATATCTGTCCTTTTATTTCCCCAGGAGAACTTGGGAAGGTTATGTATGTGGTTGTTCCCCATTGCCATGAAACATAACAATTTACAAGGCATATATATCTCTCTCTGATGAGGGGAATGTTTTTTGTATAGGGATGGGATGAAGCACGTTGTGGGTGTCTCAGGAAAGAGTGAGTGTGTGTGTGTGTGTGTGTATGAGAGGCTTCCTCAGTCATGTTAAATTCATATTAGGTCGCACTTCCAGAAATGACTGCAATGTAGAGCTGTTGTTGATGCAAAAGGTTGCAGACATCAACAGCCTGCAGAACAATTCCAGGGTACAGAATTATACACAGTTGACAAAACGCAAAGGAAAAGAATAAAAAAAAAGATGAGGGAAATAAAAGGTTTGAAACAATGGCATCTCCCTGTTGTTATTGCTGTTATACTTTGGGTATTTTAAAAACACTCACCTTGGAGGGGAACCAGGCAGTTAATTTTGGGCTGTTTTCTGCTTTCATGTTTTAAGTAGCAATAGGAAATATGTATCTTTTGACTCTGCTTTTGTTGCATTTAGAGGTTTCTGTGAAAATATGGATGGCAGTGAATCTTGATGAAACGTGTGTTTTTCTGACTGAGAATGGCCTTTACAGGGAGTCCAGACTTCTTTTCTAAGGGCTCCAAACCAAGATAGAACAGGTGGAGGGTCAGAAAAGCAAAAGGCCAGAAGGGCAGAGGAGGAAAGCAGTGGAAAGGAAGAGGTGATGTTGAAGGTTCAAACAAGAATATAGTCTGTTTTTTGGGACAGAAAGTATTTTGTTGCTCAATGAAAATTAGATTCCTCCCTTTGTAAGGCTGGTTGTGTACTTGTGGCAGAGGCACAGAAGGGAAATAAGTAGCTCTTGAAAGACTTTACTAAAAATCAGAATGAAAAGCACCAACAATGTCAAATGTTAAGATTGTGTCTCTTGTGCTCACCAAGGCACACAGTCCCTCTTATTTTCCCCCCAGTCCCTTGCAGACAGTCAGGAGTTCCAAGAATGAGACAGAAAATGACAGAAGCATCCATGTTTATAGTCATATATACAGCTGGTATGATTTGAGGTAGCCAGCGCTAAAAAAGATCCTCATCTCTATATGCTGGAATTTATTATGCCAACAAAGTCAGAGATCAATCATTTCCATCCCTGCTGTGACAGATCAGCTGTAGACTTACAGCAAGTGAGATTGAGCAGATTAGAAGTTTGGTCTATTGTTCTGATTATAAATCATCTAGTCTTTGATTTGCTGAGCAAAATACAAGCAGACATTTTCTCTTTTTTCTTTCTGACTGAAAAATGAAAGGACTTTTATTTTTAGCCGCCACTTCCTTTCCCACCTGCATTCCCCTTCTCTTCAATACAGATCAATAGTTTTGTCCTTTCCAACAGATATTTTCAAAACTTCACCAGTCTGTGTGTTCTCACCCTGTGAAAGGAGAAAGCCCTATTCCTTATCTGCATCCTCTTAATCTGACAAGTGCAGTCCTTGACTGGTCCTATCTGTGTTTTCCCCATTGTTCCTCCTACAAAGAAATCTTTTCAGTGATGGCTCAGGGGACTGCCAATGGTCTGTAACATCTTTCCCTCCTAAATTTGCTTCCAGCAGTGATTATTATCTTGTGTTTTTCTGGGGAAGTGAGTTTTCTTCATGTTCCTGGCAGACAACTGTCTAAAGAATAGGATTCATGGCATTCATTTAGTCGTAGTTTCATGGAGGAAGCAAATAGCTAAAGTGATAAGCCTGAAAATGTAGTAGTGGTGGTCTTGGAAATGTAATGAAGGTGATCTTGGCCAGCAGGGAATGAAGGACAGTAGGTGATTTGGTGTTACTGCCATTTCTATCTGTTTTCTGGAAATTAGAGTGGAGAAATCAGTCTGCTGGTCTGGCAGCACATGTGAACTTCACTTCAAAAACTGAAGGATATTTTATTTGAAGCAGTGATTTTCTTAAGTGAATGAAATGACAAGAGATGTTTGAGTGCAGAAAAGATGTTGAACAGAGATGGACAACTCCAATATTTTCCATTTTAGCCACAGCTCTGCCAGGAGGAGGGAACAAGTCATTTTAAGGTGGGTGAAAATCGCAGAGCCATGCTTCCTCATCTGATAGCTCTCCACAGAGCACTTAGAACAGGCACATAGGGAGGAGAACTCCAAGCTGGTGTTGACAGTAAGTCACTGTTTGGGTAAGGAGAGGTGGGCATGTGTGGCCATGAAAAAGTACAAGAAAATGGATCGCAGTTACTGGAAATACTGGGGACAGCTGTAGTGTAATATGTAGAATTAGAGCTGACATTTCCTGTCTCATGCTCTGAGATATGTCTTGTAATGCCCCTTCCTGGAGGTATTTGGGGTTGGATAAAATTCAGTAGGTAATAAAAAATGATTTAATTTATTTTGGGGTTCTTTTCCCTCACTCTACTGTGGCAGTGTTTGAGTTGTCTGTGAATTGGCAGAGTACGATGTGTTAATAATCCCAGCAGATGCAGAAACATGAACTGGCCTCTAAAGGGTGTAACAAAGTCTTTCCAGATTTGGGCAGAGACTGAAACATCTTGGAAACAGATTCTTAATCAAGAACTTTTCCTGGGACTTATAATCAGATGCTTATATAAAAAAGCCAAACCAAGCAACAAAAGCCCCACCAAACAAACAACCCTCCCCAAAACTCCAAACAAACAAACAAATAAAATCACACACACCAAAAAACCCCCAAAGCAGCTCCTTTAAAATGAAATATCTAAAATAAACATTACTGCTAAGGACATAAAGAAAATGCAGTAGCTCATAATACTGTAGTCAATGAGTCTCTAATCTGTGCTTTTCATGAGGAGATGTTCTGCCATAAATATAGTTCAAGCATTATACATTAGTTTGTCCAAACTATTGACATGACACACAGAATCAAATAACTGTCACTGTGAATAAAAAGGGAAAGGAGAGGAAATTCCAGCCCAACAAATCCTTTTTCTTTTATGAGACATAAAGAAAGAGTCTGTATTTCTGTTATGTGACTGCTGCTCATGGAGACTCTCCCATCCTGCCCTTTTCTTTCCTCTGGTCACTGGTAATCAAAACACCCTGGGATTCTGAGACAGGCTTGATCAGGGATTAGATCACATATAAATGTTGTCAGTTCAGGCTTGCATGTTAACAAAGAAACAGCATCAATGAAGAGCAAAGGAGCTGTCTGTATTCTGCAGCGGTGTCACTGCATTGTCCATGCCTGATTCTGTAAATCAGTTCATACCTTGCAAGGTAATGAAAAGGGCTGGAGAATTTGTTATTCTGTTTAGCTCCTATTCAAGTGGCTGCTGTTTGCTTGAGCAGACATTGTTCACAAGACTGTTTCTTCCTTGAATGATGTTGGTACCTGTGGTAAAACTGATCTCACACTGTCTTTGCCAGCTGATTGTTTTGGAAATAAAGCTGGAAAACTTGCTCATGTCTATAACCATGGTCCTGCTTGTAGCTGTGGGGCTGTTGGTGTTTGTGGTGATCTCTGATGGAGATGGTTATCCTCTAAGGAGTATTCAGGGATGGTAGTCAACCCTAACATTTGCCTTTCTAACTTAGGATGAGGAGAGTTCAACAAATCTTTGAAAATCTGTTCTCTGCATCAAGCTTCCACTAAACGTGGTGTGAGGTATGTGGATAAAGATATAAAGATCAAGCATAAATACTATCACTAGAGCAGTGGAGATTTCACCACTGCTGGCAATTAAATTCTGACTGATTATTTATTTAAAAAGTTATAGAATTATTTGACGTAATTCAACTGCCTCTATAAGAGTTCCAAAGGATCCTGTAAAATGAAGCAAATTAAGCCACTTTCACAAAATTTCTTACTGCTGTTGTGTATCTGGGTTTGGGTCTCTTTTTTAGGTAGTAAATTAGAGCTGATTCCAGAGGACAACTCCTGTAGCAAATAAACTGAGGTATCCCTGCACAAATGTCAGCAATCCAAGTGCTGCAATTGGTGTTACGTGAAGTGAATAGGCATAGCAGAGTGCACCAGATGTTTTTGGGAGAGCAGGAACCTCATGCATTTAAAATGGTTCTGCTTTAGCTATTGCACAGGCTATTTTTAACGTTTTACTTCATATTTCTCTGTCATCATGTCAGAAATAATCACACAACAGTCCTGGTGACACCACTCCAAGCTCCAGACTCTGCAGTCCCAAAATTCTGATGCACTGTTTGCCTGATCTCAGAGACAGTGGGTAAAGAAGCCCTGAGGATCTGCAGGCACTACTTTCCAAGAGCAATGGGGATTGTAGATGCTTTTTCTTCAGCAGGATTTCAACCTTAGCATTTAAAGGAGAGCAAGCAAACTGGTGAAATTCAGTTGCACAGTTCAGCTGGGCTGTAAGTTTTCCTGGCAATGTTAGTATATGATTCGCTCAGTCCAACCAGAAAAGTCGGATTTTTAGAAAAAAAATCCATAATAAGTTTCTGGGGATTCCCCTCGCTGTCTTCTTTTTTTAAGAGTCCCCAAATCTGTGCAGTTTTGAACATCGGATCTAGTTGTTGAAAATACATTTCAGCACTTAAGTGCCATAGGCTGTGCTTGAAATGGCCATGGCTCAGACTGAAGATTTATTTCACTTCCAGGGTGAGTCCATTCTCCTGTAACTGGGTATGGCTGCTCTAATCCCGTGGAAGGTGTTGGTCCTACTGTGTGAGGTGAATGTCACATGCCACATGCTGGCTGCTTTAATGCGTCCCCACACAGCTCTATCTGGACAGCAACAGAAATACTTCTGCTGACATTTTCCTGCTGGCATCCCATGAAGTCCACAGAAAGAAGGGCTTGGATGTGACAGGAAAGGCTGTTACTTACTTTTACACATGTTACTGCATCCTGTCTTTCCTGGTTTCACAGGATCCATGAGTGTTAAAAAAAAAAGAGAGTCTAATTGATTGCGTTCACCCATCTCAAGATCTGCTGCTGCCAATCCTGCTCCACTCCCCTTTCCTGCTTTGGATTGTGAGGTGAGTCTTTTGTGACAGTGCTTATAAAAGACATAAGGAGGGACAAGTCTTAGGTAGTTTGTTATATTTAAACTTCACTTGCAGTTTCAGCTTACTTGATTTTAAAATTCATGCTAAAGACAATGTGAGAAGAGACATCTGTTTCTTACAGTCAGTATTTCATACTCATTCAAATAATTGCAGGACAGAGTTTGAAACTCATCTGACATCTTCCTGAGGTGTTGACACTGTTTGATAGCTCCGCATCTGTAAAATTAATAGAGGGGGAATGCTGTCCAGTGCTTCTGGTTTGGGAAGCACATAGTGCATTAGACTGAGCTACTGGAAGATGTGGTGCAAGTAGTTTGAGAAGCATTGTGTATAACTTCTGAGGCATTGTAGGGTTTGCATAATATGATGGGGATTTTTGTTCTCATCACAAGCGGACTCCTTTAGCAGTTACCATGCCCTGGCTCATTTTCAGGAGCTGCACAGCCAAAGGGCTCTGAGAGAGCACCCAGCCAGTGTGGCCCAGTCAGTGCTGTCCTGTTCATGCTCCTTTGCTCATGCACCAGCTTGCATGGCCTCACTCCTGCCTCACCCTGCCCAGCTGCTTCATAACCTCTCTATCTGCCATGCAGAAGGCAGGTTCGGCACATGTGAAATATCTTTTTGGGGTTGTCTTTCTGTACAGGCCATCTCTGAGATGGGTGACCTCAGGAAGACTCTGGAGACAGTAAAAGTCAGAAAATCTATCAGCTGGTGCCATATTATAGTGAAAACACATTTCAGCTCCTCATTTGAAGCCACATGGATGGGCTGTTTTGTTCACTTGAAAAAGAAATCTTCCAGAGACGAAGAATTAAGTACTGCTTTTGATAGGAGAGTTTTGCCACTTGAGCTGTAACAAACTGACAGCACTGTTGAGCTATTTATAGATCTGGAGCTCCAGACCAGGATGCTCAATAAAGGCTGATGAAGTAGGTTTATTAAGTGAATTTAAGTTAACTTATGTAAAGACATTGTTTCTCTGGGAAATCTGGTTCTTTTTTTCCCTCTTCTCTAGCAGTTCTTCCAAGCAATACTTTGACGCCCTGATGTTCACATTGGCACTAGATGGAAAGTGAAGAAAATTTCTTTGGAGACTTTTTGTCTTCAATAGAATTTGCAGATTCTCTTGGCTCTACCTCATTTCACATAGTTTACAACTACCTGAAGGGAGGTTGCAGTCAGGTGGGTGTGAATCTCTTCCCTCAGGCTGCCAGCACCAGAATAAGAGGACATGGCCTTAAGCTGCGCCAGGGGAGGTTTAGACTGGATGTTAGGAAGAGGTTTTTCACACAGAGAGTGATCTCTCAGTGGAATGGTCTACCCAGGGAGGTGGTGGAGTCACCATCCCTGGAGGTGTTTAAGAAAAGACTGGATGAGAAGCTCAGTGACATGGTCTAGATGATGGGAGGCTTGTATGGATGGAGCATGGTACCCATGGCTCTACGCGTGTGGACCTGATCTCTGGGTGGGCGCTCACTTGGGAGTTGGACTAGATGATCCTGTTGGTCACTTCCAACTCAGAATAACCCGTGAACCTGTGAACTACTGACACACTCTTGTTACACACCTCACTGAGGTCAATGAACATTTTTATAATATGTTTTAGGAACTGAAGCAGTGGGAAGTTTCACTGAATTTTTCCACATTTTTTTTCCCCGCTATCTCCTTCAGGATTTAGAGTAAGCCCCCCCTCCTACATTCAGTGCTTTAGTTTGGTCACTACAGAGTGTCCAGCTCATTTAGCTGCTGAAATACGCCTCATTAAAAATCTGGATCCCTCCTATTCTTGAAATGAGACATATTGGTCTCTTTTTGCCCCTTTCGCAGAGGTCAGCTGTTCCTTATTGACTGACCTGGGCAAAGTTCTGCCACTGGCACGACATATCTGGCAACATATCTGTTGGCATGGACTGTGACTCTGTAGGCATCCCTCCTGCTCTTCCACCAGGATGCTGCATGCCAGGAAATATAAGCTGGTTAGAAATGATCCCAGTGAAAATAAGCTGCTGCTGAAAATGCCGGTCAGGATACAATGAGTGACTCCTGCATCAACACAGTGATGTTCAGAGGCTCTCAGATTTGCAGGTTGTGCATTTTGCACTTGAGGTTGTGCCCACAGGTGTAGATATAATGTCAGTTCTTTCAGGAAGAGACTTCTAGGTTGGGAATGTGGTAAAAGAGATTCTCTTAAATGTCTAAACATTGGAAATTTTACTAGTAATGAGATACTTTTTCTATGGTGGGGCTGAGCTTTTTCACACCCAAAGCTTTCTGTGAGTATTACACTTCTTTCAATGTAGCAGTGTTGAATAAGACATTTTTTCTTCAGTTTAAGCGTCTAGATATACAGAATAAAGGTCTTTTCACAGAATCACAGAATCACAGAATATTATGAGTTGGAAGGGACCCACAAGGATCATCTAGTCCAACTCACCATCTTTTGTCAAATGAATGCCATGCTCTTCAGCAAAGAGCTACGGCAAACTGCTTTCTCCACCACTGAAACCTACATAATGTGTTTCGCAGCAGAGGAATATGTCTTAGTAAACTAAATTAGAAATTAGAAAGCTTTAAAGTTGTGTCTGTTGACACAGGCCAGAGGGTCTTTCTTCAATACGGCTAATTATGTTGATTCTTGGAAATTTAGACGCAGCAAGAGAAGTATACTGGGAGAAAATGTGATGACAATGGGTATTAGGAAAAAATCTTTCCCTGAAAGGATTGTCAAACCCTGGAGCAGACTGCTCAGGGAAGCAGTTGAGTCATCATCCATGAGGTATTTAAAAGACCTGTAAGATGTGGCACATAAGGATAGGGACACAATTTTAACCTGGCAGTGCCAGGTTAGTGACTGGACTTGATGATCTTAAGAGTCTTTTCTAGTCTAAACATTCTATGATTCTATGACAAGACTAAGAATAATTGGGAAATTGTTCTGCACATCACACCTTTCTTTTGGTTACCAAGAATTGGTTTTGAATAAAATATTCAGACTGTTTACCTGAAGTGTGTTTACAAACACAGTAAAAGTCTTTTGGAGGTTCTCTGGAGGGGCATTTTGGATATTTTATTATTGCCAAAACCCTCCTGAATGAGTTTATGCTTGTAGGTACCAGACATTCAAAAAAGATGCCTTCTAACAGGAAAAAACCCTTTGCCACTTGGGGTACAAGGGAAAAATCAGTGTAAAACATGATGAAATCTGAATCGTATGGAAAAAAGAAAATCACAGATTTTTTTTAATGTATTCTAAGAAAAGATTTGTACCTGGCTTTGTGCATAGTTCTGTTCATGTTCCAGGCATCTCAAATTTTCTTTTTTAAAAATACGTATCTATGGATACAATGTAGGTATAGATACTTGCAAGACAATATATGAGTAAAGAGTTATGTGTGGCTCCTCTAGTACATTTTGTGACAAAGATGATGGGCAGAACTCTGGGTGAGTATGTATAACACTTGAAAAATGACCTGAATTTGTGGGTAGCCAACAATAAAAAATGGCAGATTTACATTCCTTTGAGCACTCAAGAAGTTACCACGGAATAAGTCCAGCTTAAAGCATTTCAAAATTCGTGGTCCAGAATCCCCAAATCATTGTGGAGTTTGTGTAAAGTAAGAATTAGAGAAAGAGTTTGTGATGCTCTGCTTTCTGATGGCTTAAACTGCATACATATAACCACATTTTGTTTATTTTCTACAGGAACTGACCACCTGCAGTTTGTCATGAGGCTCACATCTCTCACATTAACACCCAGTTACACCAGCATAAGACTTGAAAATGTGGATGTTTATGGTGAAACTTATGAAAAGGTACTACTGGTTTGGTCCTCTCCAACAATTTGAGAAAGAGATTACGAATATGCTGTTTTGAAGACCTAAACTCTAGAGTGAACCCCCAGGTTTTGCAGTGTGGCTAATTGTAATCAGTGAGATATTCATGTTTTCACCTTTGCCTGAAGCTTGCTGTATAGTCTCCAGCTCCCTTCTGAATACCAGCCAGTGGCAGGAGATGCCACTGTCAAATGTGGCCTAGAGAGGCGCAAATATTTTTGTACTAGTCTTACCACTTTCAGCCAAAATTTACCCTAAGTCCGTAATCTTCCACACGGAAAAAAGTGAGATGAATTTCATTTGTGCCCAGGTTTGTAGCTCATGAGCTGACTTCATGCAATACTGAAGGAGACTGGATCAAAGGCAAAAGCCCTGCTGGAAGTCTTACGGGCTGTCACCTTGCCTTTGGTTGTAAATTAGTGAAAGACTTTACTCTAACCGTGTGATAGGGCTTTGTGGGTGTTCTGGGAACCTGCATGCTTCAAAGCTACTTTGGTGTTACGTTCCTTACTCCTCGCTGGTCCCTGTGCTCCCTCTCTGATCTCTCCTGTATCATCATCTCCCTCGGTGTGCACTCAGCATCGGTGCTCCCACACGCATTACCACCAACACACACTTGAGGGCCGCAGATCTTAAGTTTAGCAGCTCCTGCCACGATCAGATTTATTTGCTTGGAAGGAGAGCAGGATTGCTCTCTGTCTCTCTGTAGCATTAATTTTCAAACAGAAGGCAGGGTGATCAATAATCTATTCTTCTGGCAGTTTTACTTAGTTTATTCCTGTGTCAGATATTAGTTTCCTCAGCAATTTTACCACCTGCAGGTTTGATGTCATCTGTTCAGTCTGGCATGACCACTTGCCTGTTCCTGACCCTGGTGTGTTACACCCATCTCCATGTGGCCCTGAGCCACAGCATATCTTGGCATGATAGGTAAGATGTAATAATTCTGAGTTGCATGCAATTGGCCATCCCTGAACTAAGCAGTCATATGTGATTCCTCCCAAAGCATTAAAAAATACAGCTATTTCCATCTAGCTGTGCAGCTCAATTAGGTTAAGGAGCTGCAGGACAAAACAGGCCATGGGGAAGCAGCCAGCACATTGCATGGCCCTGTACCTTAGGCAAAGAGGGGCAGGAGAAGAATCTGCTTTTCCCAAAACCCAATCAATGAGTAATTTGTACTTAACATGGGATCCAAGTACTGGCGCTTTCATTATAAACACATGCTCTAGAGACAAGGAGCTCAGGTCTGCTGGCTGCACGCTGTGTTATGCCACATTACTTACTTGCTGGAGGAGCTGAAAGGTCAGACTTTGAGCTCCTCATTCTGAAAGGTTACGTAGAAAGGACATCCCTAGTAAGAACAGAGGTTTAGTTCTTGTTTTATCATAAAAAGGAATATGTATTGTCAAAGTAAAAGCACCTGAAATTAAAGAAAGCCAGGGTCATGACTCTAGCTATGTCCCTTATTTAGAACAAACTTTTCATAAGTTGCTAAAGCCAAACAAAGCAAGAAGGATTTCTTTGCAACAGTCCAACTCACCAGCTGTGCCTGACAGAGGAACTGCATGTAAATCTACCTTACCAGTTCTGTCCAAGGGTGTTGTCTGGCCCTCACGGCAGGTCTGTCATTTAATACTGTTTTCAACCATAGGACATAAAATAATTTGTACTGTGAAGAAGCAGCAGACAGGCAATGAAAGAAAAAATTGACAGCCATTCTGTCTTAGATTAATCACATTTTTGTGGTAGATATTTTTTGTATTTCTCTTTCTCTCTTTTTTTCTTTTTTTTCAGAGTTTTTATGTGCATGGAAGTGGATCTCTGTTTCCTGAGAGATCATCTGTTCCTGCTGTTTATACCCTATTTGATGTCATGATCTTGGTTGCTGTGGAAATGATTAAGCTGTCATCAACAGGATTCAGATGGGGAATAAGCTCTGGGAGAAGATGATACAACATTCCTTCTTTTATGCAAATGTAGGCAGTTAAGAATGGCAAACAAACAAACAAGCAAAATATAGAGGCAAACACCCCTCCCAAATCGTTATTCACACTGAGCAGATTGTTTTAAATAAGCACATTTTTTTCCAGGGGGTGTCAGACAGTGGCTAGAAAATGTCAGCTACTGCTGAGGAAGTGGCAGAAGGGAGCTGGAGGCCAGTGAATGTATTCTCATCCCTTTGGCTTGAGAGGGAACAAATTCCAAAGCAGATGCCAAACTCTCTTTTGTCCTGAGCTTTGAGCAGGTCATGACAGGTACAATATGTTGCACGAGTAAGTAAGAGTAGCACATTCTTTTGTGACTGCAAATGAATATGCAACATGCAGAGCACCAGAACTGTGTCCTCTGCTCTCAGGTAGCTGCCAGGGTTGTGTCAAGCACAGAAATTCACAGTGGGAGGGGTGATGCTCCCAGATATTAGATGAGATTATGTTGACTAAGGAAAATGAAATGCCTCCCAAAAGTACCTTCAGATTTAATTAATATGTGTTTAGAGTAGATGGCTATTCTCCAAAGAGAACTCCGGTTAACCACCAGCTGATTGCATCTGGAATTGCATGAGGGATTTTTCAGCATTTGGTGAATATACTTGGGAAGCAGGTCACCTAGGTTGTGTATTTGTAGTTGTAATTAGAAAGACAAACTGTGTGGGAAGAGAAAGTCAACAATGATCTAGATAATTAGTTTAATACTGCTCTGCATGGCTGCTGTGTTCTGTGAAGTCACAATGCTGCTGTCTCAGGGGTGTGTGTAAATGCCTTATAGTAAGTCAAGTCCAGTTACTATAACTTTCCAAAGTCTTGGCAGCACTAATGTCTCAAACCTAGTCTGTATTCAGGCAAGGTCAGAAAATGCTCAAGTGGAAACAAACTAAGGTTCTCTTTTTATTAGAGAACTCTGCTAAAATTTTTGGGATTTTTTTCAGGATCAGATGTTCTAAGCCTTCAGCTACTCTACCTCCAGGTCAAATTATACACATAGCATAAGGAGCAGTTGATATGTGACTAAGTGGGCTCTTATTCAGATATCAATAGGATGTTATAAAACATCAGGAAAGATTAAGGGTGATAGCAAGAAAATATTTCTAGAATTTTTCAATTATTATTGATGCTTTAGGGAATGTGTTGAGTTTCCACTCAAGAAATACATCCTGGATTTTTGTTCTTTCTGATGACAACTTCTCAGAGAGGGCACAGCCTGGGCCATGTTTCACATCAGGAATTTCATGATCTTTGGATGATGCTGTGATCCAGCACAGAGAATTCATTTCTTATGTTAGTTTTTGTGGTGGTTTGACCCTGGCTGGATGCCAGAGATTCACTCACAGCCACTCTCTCACTTCATTCCCCACCCCCACCCCAGTACAAACAGGGGAGAGAGGAAAAGGAAGAAAACCTGAAGGGTTTTGCTGCAGCAGGAATGAGGACTATTAGAAAATCTACTGTCACAGGCAAAACAAAACTCCAAAGTGGGGATGTAAAGAATTTATTGCTAACAAGATCAGAGCTTAAAGTAAGAAGTATCATTTCAAAGGCAACCTTCTCCCCCACTCCTCTGTCTCTTACAACAGATACCACATTTCCTTTCCTCCGGGGGGACAGGAGTAGGGGAAAACCAGGCAGTTGGTGTTTCTCTGCCGCTGCTCAGGGGAGGAGGCCATTCCCCTGCATTCCATGAGGTCCCTCCCATGGGATAAAGTCTTTCATGACTTTCTCCAGCATGAGTCCAATCCCAGGGGCAGCAACTCTTCCAAACTCTCCTGCCTGTGGGTCACTGCACAAGGTGCAGTCCTTCAGTACTGGCTGCTCCAGCATGAGTGCCATCCCGAGGCACAGATCCTACCAGGTAGTGTTCTGCTCCAGTGTGGACACTCCTCTTCACAGGTCACACGTCTCTCCTGAGACTCTCCTCCAATGTGGGCTCCAATGGGCTGCAGCCTCCCTTCAGCATCCTCCTGCTCCAGCATGGGCTCCCTCTCCACGGGCTACAGATGGATTTCTGCATTCCTGTGTTCTCTCCATTCCATGGACTGCCGGGGGACAGTTGCGTCACCATGGTCCTCAACATGGGCTGCAGGGAGACACCTGGAACACCTCCTCCCCCTCCTTTGGCCCTGGCCTTGGTGCCTGCATTGCTGTTACAACTTCTCACTGCTCTTCTCTGGCAGCCATGACTGTCTTCTTCTATCTTTTTTTTTTTCCTACTTAAATATGTTATCACAGAAGTCTCTATCTCTCCTAATTGGCCTGGCCTTGGCCAGGGGCAGGTCCAACCAGGAGCTGGGTGGCACTGGCTCTGCCAGCTATGAGGGAGGCTTCCAGCAACTTCTTGAAGAAAAGCCTCCCCTATAGCCCTCCCGCTACCAAAAACCCAGCCACAGAAAAAAACAATTCAGTTTTGTTTCCTGGTTTCAGATGCCATTTGGTGTCATTGTGGGGATATTTGGGTCCCAGGTTTTAAGCAGCCATTTACATCTTATGCTGTTCCCATTGAACAATTTTTTTGAGATATGTACCTCCACAGCAATTTTTTTAATTGGCAGAAAGTTGTATTACTGGGTAGAAATAAGCACATGCACAAATGGAAGGACTTGAAACTAAATATTGCACTAGATTATTATTTCTCATATTATTTCCAATCAATAGCACACCACATTGTAATATGTAGATTACAGCATCTCTCCAGATTTAAAGGAGACGGGTTGTATCAGTGTGTTGTAGAATATTGTAACTTGTCCAACACTCCTCTTCAAACACCCTCAGACACAAATGTCTACAACAGCAGTGAAAGAAAGATGAATGCAAATCCATGGGCTCAGGAGGAGCCTCAGTCCCTAACCCAGTATAGCACCCTGGTTTCTGGTGTCAGCTCCTGAGTATTTTTCTCAGCAAAGTTCCTCTGTACAGCCACATAGAGGTGAATTCTTCCTCCTATGTATGAATATGCGGTTCATATACACACAACACAAACAGATATGGTATTAGCCAATTACCAGGCATGTCTGACTGCAGACATAAGAAATATGTTCTCATTCAAATTTCCTTTTTCTTTTATTTTTTTTTTTTGACAGAGGCTGAAAATAGATTTAATCTTAGATTTACTCAAAAGTCCAAGGCACTATCTGCCTCCTTGTTTTATGCTATACCATCTCTCTTCTTTCAAGTTTTACAGCTATGTAATTCCACTGACTTCAGGGGAATTCTTATTTACAGCAAGTGCAAGAGAGGAAGTGAGGTCGTTCACAGTGATACCAGAAAAAGCCAAAATAGTATGAGGTGGGCTTCTCCTCAGGAATTAATATTATTCCACTAGAAATATCACAGGCATCTCTTATTGTTCCATTGTTCCTCATCGTTCCAAATGCCTTTTAAATGCCACACTGCAGTTCTTGGTTTAGCAATGAGAAGTACAGCACTTCCTCTGACATCCTGGAGAGCAAGGAGTTATCACTGGCATGCCAGTTACAGTGAACAAGGAGAAGCATGCTCTGTTGGCAAGGCTACAAAGTGCCTTATGTTTTAATGACAAAGGCTGTCAAACACTGCATAGATACGCCTCAGAATTAATATCTTAGTAGTTAGCACAAGAGGTCCTTGTCCATAACTAGGAGATGCAGTTACAGACATAATGCAAATGTTGATAGCAGTTAATCACAGGACTCTCAACACAGTTTCTCTTATATTCTTTTTTTTTTCCCTGGAGGATTTTTGTTTTCCCACAATGTCATTTCTTTATGAAATCAGTGTCTTCCATGATAAGCCTTTACTCTTGGAAATGTTGTCTTCATCATCCTTTAGGCCAGTATTTTAGTTCTTGGGGGTATCAAGACTTCCTTATGTAATGCATACTTCACATGTTTCAGGAACTTTTTAGTAGATGAGTTCAGAAGCATAAATTCAAAAATTGGCAGTGAGAATGGTCACAGCTATGGTCTCATCCAAGAGACTGAGGATATGCGAGTCAGTTTTGATGAAGTAACTAAAGCAGTTCGGTTCTTTGTGGGACTGCAGGCTCCTCATGTTCCCCTCCTGCATTATTCCTGCCTGATACAGGAGCAAGTTTGCTACAAAAAGTAAGTGAAAATCTTTTCTGACATCTGCTTCTATGGAGAGTCCCTGGCCATTGCTCATTTAATGATCTATCAACACTTTGCCAAGTGACAGGGGCAGGTACTGTTTTGCACCTGTGGGAGAGCTCAGCAAATGCTCATCATCTCAGAGGCAACATGTTTCTGAGGGGAAAATATTAGCAGTGTCAGATCCTCTGCGCTAATTACTCTCTAAGTCCCCAGGCCTGTGTAAGTAGTTCTGGTCAGCTGACAGATTTTCAGTGCCTCGGCATCCCTGCTTGGAGCAGTGAGCACGCTTCAGATGGCAGGATTGTCCACAACCAATAGGTCTAGTACATCTGCTGCCTACTTTTTGCAGCATGGAAGAGGTTTGATGGATTGCCTTTCATTCATACAGTAAACATATCCCATTAAAATCAGTCTTCTGAATCTAATGTTTTTCTAATAGATTGCTTTTCTCACAGCTCAACATACTTAACTCCTAGCAAAGAGTTTAGACCTCCTGGGAGGACTCCCTGTTATTTGGCGTCTTCTTAGCATGATTAGAAACACAAATCTTACAGGGAGAATTTTTACTGGGGCTGTTTTCTCAGATGTTATTCATGCTCTCAAATAGGAGGCTTAGTTGGGTTTCCTTATCTGAGAATCACATGGAAGAGACAAAGGACTTAACCCTTTTCACTTGCTCAGCCGTGTGGGCTCCCATGACCTTGCACCAGAGGCAAAGCCTAAAAGGAAATGCAATTGAGAGGGATCATGTCCCAACTCTGCAAGAACCCCGTGGGCAAGCAGCTGGCACAGATTCACTCCTTCTCTCTCTTTCTCTCTTCCTCCCTGCAGGAAAAATACCCATTGAAATCAATGTCTGGCAGAGAGTTGGTGTTACCCCTGAACTACCAAGACATAGGGCAAGGGAGATGCCTGAAGGCAAACTGGGGGGTTTGACAGGCTGAAAACGTTTTTGGTTGGGGCTCAAAGACCTTCAGCAACACAGCCCTGGGGAATGATGGAACTCAGCAAATGCTGCTGTGTATCACCCTGTTTTCACCATTCTTTCCAGGTAAGGAAAGAACCATCTCGGGTGAAGGACTGGGAACCTCAGTGTTGTGTGTGGCAGACAGAGATATCTAAGTGCACAATTCTTTCTGCTGCACTCAGAGACCAGGAATTATCCTCCAGAGCTGCTGGGTTGGTCCTACTACTGAGGTTTCAAAAGTGTGATTTGTTTGGTTTTTTGTTTGTTTCATTTATAGAGAAATCTAAAAGACACAATATTTATCATACTGCCTTTATTTTAAGCAACAGCAGAGATGAGCGAATTACACTAATCCCCCTCAAAATATGGAGCTTACAAAATAGGTAAACAATTAACCAAAGATATTTTTAATCAGAACAAAGAAAATTCCCTTCCTTCAATTTCTTCATTCAAGCATCCTTTTTATCTGTCCTGGTTTACTCAGGTTTACTCTGTGCTGAAGCACTATTAATCTAGATTTCCTCTCTGTAAGGTTACCTGGCTATTCTGTGAGTCTAGCAAGAGAAAATTTATCCCGAGATTCAATGTTTTGAAGACTGAATAATCCAGCTATAATTTCTGTGTGTTCAGTGTAGCATCCTAGCCCCGACAGTGTTATGCATGCTTCGTTCCAGGCAGAAGCTCAAACAGAAAATAAATTATTCCCACTGAAAGTCAAAGGAGGGTAAGTTTCAAGAGTTGCCAGAATTTGATTACTAGTTGATGCCTTTGTAGACGTAGCATTGTGGGTGACAGTTTTCAGGCAAATACTGCCTCCTTCAGAGCACTGGAGGCTTTAATAAGCCACCTTTTTCCAGGTGAAAAGAAATGTATTTGGTTTCAGGTCTTCTGGTTTCTCTATGTAGTAAAGAAAATAGAAAGATTGGCACTAAATAGAAATGCGATTAAGGCCACAGAGGATCTCCACACAAAGAAAATGTTTGAATTTTAAAATGAAGCTCCAGATGTGTGTTTGTTGATTAAGCAGCAAATATCTGGAGAGCCAGGAATTTATTGTTTATGTGCAGGTCCAGAAATGCTGAGACAAAATACAAGAGATGGTTTAGCAGACGCTTTGCACCAGATCCAGATAACATCAGTAGATTTGGTGTTCTTATGATTTGGTTTTTTGTCCACAGCTGAATCTGGTGCTGGATATTTTGGCTGTTAGTCTACAGAAATCTGCTGCCTGAGCCGTGTGAACGAGCAGCATATGGGCATGCAGGCTGGTGAGTACACACAGCAGTTTTATTGTGCTAAGGAGATATTCCCGTGGCTGCAATGAAACAACTCGTAACCAGCTCCCAGGTGACCCCACACTCCTGTTCCCCAGTCTCCTGAAGGATGCAGTGGGATTCTGGAATCCAACAGAACAATTGTGGTGGTTTCTCTCCTTTCACCTCGTTGATACTGTGACTTTCATAGTTTCATCAGAGACCAAAAAGATCTCTGGCGAGCAGAGGAAAGTAGAGAAAGTCCAGAGGTCCTTAAAGAAATCATTCAGATCTGGACGCCATGCCTGAGTTCATTCTGGATTTAGCTTCCCCCTCTGAATTCGCTATCCATCCTCCTAGTGTTCTCTGGTGCATTCGCCTTCCAATGACTATCTCCATGTGAGTGAAAGAGCCATATGTAACCTGTCCGGGGATCTCAGAGAGCAGAACATGAGCATTTTCTGTCCCATGTTTAGCTTTAACAGCTTTTGTGTGATAATATACAGATACGTAATATGATCAGTTAAGTTCTATGCATTTTCTTAAAGTGGGTGAAGTCAGCAGTAAGATTGGGTGGTACCACAAAACCTCAAAAACCAGGATGAGATTTTTGCAAGGAGCCTTTTGCATCTAACACATATTGAACTACAGAGATTTAAGTTCCTTAACAGTCTCAGTCCTAATGGATTAGACTTCCTCCTCTTTGTGTGTCCAGGCAGAACAGGCTTCTTACAAAGTGTTTAATTTTAGGTAAATCAGAACCTAAGATATGAATACATCTGTTTTGGAAGGGTTTGAAAAATTCTAAATAAATACTGCTAGGATATATTCTTTATGTACTGGAGAGAAGTTGTAATATTTTGTACTATTTTAGTACATTTAGTATTTTGCTCAAAAATTGCCTACTTGTTTCTTTTATTTTAAATAATTTCAAGGATTCAATTTTGTTGAAGTACCATGACAAGAATTTATGTGTAAAGAAATCAGTAGATGTAGCTTTTATTTCTTTGAGATCCTTTAGGATATACTTGATTCCAATGGATGGTTACCTAGTTACTGATTTTTGATGCAATGAGGAAAGCTTTTATCAGCTTTGTTCCCTTTCTCCCACCAAGATGATTTTGGATGTCAGAACATTTTTCCAGTTGTTCCTTTCACTACTCTTGAGACCCATTACCTTTTTTTAGGTTCTTGTTTGCTAAACAGTGTAGATGCTAAATATCACCCTGACAGGCTGAAAACGTATATGGTGTATTGAAATTTTCTTTGCACATTTTGATTTGTGAATGACCTTAAAAAACACTAAAAAGTGATCTTCACTGTGTCATATCCACTTGTGTCCTTCAGGAAGGTAATCTGGGGACTCACCATTACAATTCAATCCTTTTCAGCCTTAGCCAAGACCTCAGCTACCATTTATCCCAGCTAGATGGGTACATTAAGCATGAATCAATGGAAGGAAGCAGACAAAGCACAGTAAATCCAGGATTACACATGCCCATTCAACTGCACCTGAGGTTTAGTTGGCTGTAAACAAAAGCAGCTGCTTCAACACTGCACGTGGTGATGAAGAGATTTTTCTCTAGAAGCAGACATACAAATTTTTAGCTCTGCCTGATGAATGAGCAGGGATAGGTCACAGAAATCCCTCTAGGAACCAGTTTACGCAGGCAAAATCTGAGATAATAATGATATCCTCCTCTAGAAGACAATTTAAGAAAAAGAAAACAACTAACAAAACCAAAGCCTTATAAGAAACAGATACTAGTTATTATACATTGATTTACACTTCCTTCTTCCCAATTTTTGGTTGGACACTTAATCGTGCATCATATTTTAATATAAAGCTGTCTGTTTGTCTGCTAATTTCTTTCCAAAAATCCTTGCAAGAATGACTCATACTATTATAGGTGCTGATCAGTGGCATAATATCTCAAACTGAATAGTTTTTTCCTTTTGACTTCTTATATCTTCTGACTCAAGGCTATGTGTAGCTCCAGCTGAGAAAGCAAAAAAGAAACTAGATTTCACTGATTGTTTTAATGTACTGACTACAATGTACAGCTAGAAATAAAGCTTTAATTTTCTTCAGAGATGCAGAAATCAGGTACGAAAAATAAAAAGGTACCTTTTGCCTTTTTTTCTGTTCTGAAGTGTCACTTGATATGTGTCAAAATAATGTAACTGCAATGGAATTTAAAATCAGGGAGCCACTGAGTGGTTTGGTACAGCAATAATTGTTTCCTTTCTAAGTTCTTATGGATAGCTATCATGAGTGACAGCAATAAATTTTAGCTGAACTATGAATTGGCAGAAGGGTTATAATCATAACCCTCATTTGTGATGTTGTTGGACTGATGAGGTTCCATTCAAAATAATACAGTGCAATTGCTATTTACCCCAGTTGATGTGGAGGACAGCAAATCTGACATAAAATACTGAAGAGAAAAAGGTTTTTTTGAGCTCACATTCTGTTTAAGAGAAAAATTGCTTAGAGCAAGAATGCAACAAACCACAGGCACCTGGATCAAGCCTAGTGCTGAGGAGAACACAATCTCAGTTGGAACCAGAGGTACAGTTTTCAGCTCTGTGCTTATCATTGCATTTCAAAACCAGATCCACCAAAAAAAGTCCTTAGATGGAGCTGCTCATCCATGGAACTGAAAACTGGTTGCATCTGAATGATGCAGATCTCTGAGGTCAGCATGATAATTACTCACTTCTCACTGCTTCTACCAAGCATACCTAGAAAAGCATTTAAGAAAGAGGTGTCCCCAGACTAATTTCTCAAGAGTTTTAAAGGTCAAGGCCTGTCAAATAAGGGGAAAGAGAAATTTAGGACCACATGCTTAAAGCCAGTAGCATCCTACATACAGTATCATAGTGTTGATGAGGTTCAAAAGACCTTGAAGATCATCAAGTCCAACCTATAACCCAACTAAAACTTAACATCTATAACATTTATATCATGACGCTCAACACCTCATCCNGTCATCTGCAAATTTACTCATGATGGACTCAATCTGATCATCAATATCATCAATGAAGATATTAAACAGGACCCAACACCGACCCTGGGGGGGCACCACTAGTAACTGGTCATCAACTGGATGTGACACCATTAACTACCACTCTCTGGGCTCGACCATCCAACCAGCTCCTGACCCAGCAGAGAATATTCCTGCCAAAACCCCTTGCTGCCATTTTTCCCAGGAGTATATCATGGGAGATTGTGTCAAATGCTTTACTGAAATCCAGGTACACCACATCCACAGCCTTCTTCTCATCCACCAGGTGAGTTACTTGGTCATAAAAGGAGATCAGGTTGGTCATCTATATCATCTGTATAGATACAGAGAAAGTAATAAACTTGAATTAATAACGCTAAAAACAGGATTAAGTTTAATTACAGGATTAAAAGGGGCAATAAACACAGGCTTTCAGTTTCCTGGACTTAATGAATAAATAGATGAAGTGGTCAAGAGCGGGGGGAAATTTGCTACACTTCAAGATTCTTCCTAACCAGTGGAGATTCATTACAGCTGGCCCCAAACAAGACTCAATTTACACAGGTGATTTGCTTTCTCTATTCCTGAGGAGACCTGCAAGTAGGGCTTAGGGCAATATATTGGGTTTATTATTGTATTTTTAAGAGAAATATCTTCTACCACACTGCATGACTGTCTACATGCACACAAAGCAACATGGAGGAGAGCATAGCAGTAGTACAGCGGGTGCAAATAATCAGTCTTCTCCCATTTTATTCAAGTTCTTTATGAATCTGTTAATACAATTTGGGCAGGGGTTTTTGGGTGAAATGTGGGGGTTGAGGGGAAACAGCTGCTATTTAAGTGAGTTAATTATGAGATGATGATGATGAGGGGAGGAGATAAAAAGGCCAGTAGATCTCCTTCCTGTGAGCTGCTGTTATTATCTGACTGGGAAGGGGTGAGTATTGTTTTGGAAAGCTTTCTGGACTCTTTATTTGGAGTTTTGTTGTTGGGGTTTTGTTTGTTTGATTGGAGTTTTAAAAAAATAACATCTAGGTAAAAGGTTGGATAATTTGACTAAGTATAAAGTATATATTTATACTTTAATATATAAAGTGGGGGCTGAGAGTCCAGTGCCTGTTTTGATTTCCTCTGAAGAGAGCAGTCTCCTTACATAATTAGAAGATTTAAGTACTGGGTGCTGCTGGATTGGCCTGCTAGAGTTGGCAAGAACGAAGCCTGCATGCTTTCACAAAGGTCTGAGAACATTTTGCTGTTTTACTGTGAAGATGAAGATTAGTCTTCTGTCTCTGGCTTCTTTGTGGTAAGATGTTCAGGTCTCTTCTTCCTCTTACATGGTATTAATTTCTCACTGGAGTTACACCTCTCAGAAGTGCAGCTACAGAGATTGTCAAGCCTCTCAGCCTCCAACCACTGCCGTTTCCAGGGCTATTGGGGTGAGAGAAAATAAACACAGCAGTAGTGATCGTCTGAGTCATCCTTTGGTTTCTTGGAACACCCTAAAAATTTGCTTATGTTTGAAGACGTATTTTGTCAGACTGTTGTGGGGAGCCGAAGCTGTCTCAGTAGATGGACAATACCGCCCATTTGAGGCTCTACATCCCAGCTTCCTGGGGCTGGTGTTCCTTAAATTCCTCAAGTTCCTCCCCTAATAACAGCTCCTGATGTAGAGAAGGACAGCTGTGAGCTTAGATGTCAACAGACTAACTGGATGTCATATGGGTGTAGCTTTTTGGTGTGGAGATTTAGGAAGCATGTTGTGGGAGGTAATAGAAAAGGTTAAGAAGTAAGATACAAGGAAATTGGCATTTCCTCTAATAGAAATACAATTTTTGAGATTAAACTGAAGAACTAAGGGTTGTCACTAATTCATTATTCAGAGAAGAAAATAGCTCTCAAATTGCATATAGTGCAGTACTTGGCTTGCTGAGCATTTTCCATAATGACTCATTTGTAATATGCTCCTAGTGTAAGAAGGGGAGGGGAGGATGATGTTCCTAACTAAAGATGGTCTATCGTTTCCTGTATTGGCAATTGTATTGTTACTCATAATTTTCAGATGAAGGACTTGAAGTACTCTGGAAGCTTTGTGATAAAAGGGGAAAATGTAAGGCTTTCGTGAAAATAACCTTGGAGGTAAATGAAAACCTACATCCATGCAGGTGCAGAGCTATTGAATGTTCCCTTGGTACACATCACAATAGAAACATTTAAGCAGGCAGTGTAGCAAAAATTGAAATAAATATTAAGCCTCTGAAGTCAGTGTATTACCTCACAATTTGTAGGACTACTTTTGTGTTATGAGGGTTGCTTTTCTTGTTTTTAGTTGCTCTTTTGGTAGTAAAGCGGTTATCTTGTATTGGGGTCAGATGGAAAAAACACAGCTTTGGAGATATGGGGCTTTTTGTATGTAAGTGTATGAAAATATAACAGAAGAAGGGACTTAGAGCAATGAGAGAAGGAAAAAACAAGAATTTAATAATGTGAAACTCAAATGGAGGTGGACTTCTGGATATGGGCCCTTTCTATGATTGTCAGAGTGGTGAGATCAATCTATCTAGGTGTGTGTAATGCTTAGCAGCCCTTAGGCAACTATTGCATGAAATACTCTATCTCAGGCAGGTAACAGCTGAATCTAATGGTGTTACACTGGGAAACATGGAGCCTGAATATAGGGATTGGAAAGTCATCTTAAGTTTCTGGCTCAGTCCTGGGCAGGTGCTCTGTCCTTAGTGCAAGCGAGAGGGTTATTTTCACAGTCATTCTCCTGTCATGAGAACTTAGATGTGGAGAAAACCTGGAGAGGTGCCTGGTCTGAGAGAAGAGTGCCTTGTGTTTAAGGACAGAATGTTGTGAACTAGACAGTCTGTGCATGTCTCAAGGTCTGGAAGACTGTATTAGCAGCCTGAGGGCTTCCAGGACTGTGGGCAGCCATAGAGCCTTTAAGGACAGAGTTGGGGGGAGGAAAGACACTTTCCTGCTCTCGGAAGACTGAGGGCAATCACAGATCAATATTGATTGTGGGTTTGTTGAGAGGAAAAGGGTAATGAATTATCAGATTGATGCACCATCCTGGTCCTGTGTTATGTAGCTCTTTCTTTTAGGTGATGTAGATGTGAATTAAAGAAGGAAAGAGGACAGGAAAGGGTCATTCCAGAAGCAGGTGCAATCTGTTACCTTTTATGCCACGTTTGAATTTCTGGGGAGAACATCATCTGTGTTGCTATGTGAGTTATTTCTACTATGCTGAACTTTCAGAAGCCTGTGGACTGATGTTTAGGGACAAACATTTCATAGAACGCTTTGGATTGGAAGAGACCTCAAAAATCATTTAGTTACAATCCCCGTGCCATGGAGAAAGGTGAAAGCATTCGAAAAACAGCCTGAGACACAGTGTTCTTGGCAGTGGAAATACATTTTCTAACTGATTTTTCTCTCCTCAACACCCTTCCCCCCCTAAAAAAACCCCAAACCAACAATCCACCTCCTGTTCTGTGACTCTTAAAAATTTGTTTAAATGTTGCTACCATCCCAATGGAAGTTGAAGTCAGATCTGCCTTTCCAAAATGAACTAACTAATGCTTCAATTGTTGCAGTACAGGGAAGCAATTTTTTAATGTTGGTAGTTAAGGAATGGCACATACAGTTATAAAATTGAAAAGAAGTAAGAATTATGACTGTCACAAAAAGGTATCACTTTAAGGTTGAATAATAATCACACAGAATATTATGAGTTGGAAGGGACCCACAAGGATCATCTAGTCCAACTCACCACCTAACACCCGTACAGAGACCGAGAGCACATTCCAGAGCGTAACACCAACCTAGATCCCTCACAGTCTAGCAGGCCACTCCGAGCCGGAAGGGGTCCAGGGTCATCCAGCCCTACACCCACCAGCTAGACCATGTCACTAAGCTCCTCGTCCAGTCTTCTCTTAAACACCTCCAGGGATGGCGACTCCACCACCTCCCTGGGCAGCCCATTCCAATATGCAATTACTCTCTCTGTGAAAAACTGCTTCCTAACGTTAAGATTGAACCTCCCCTGGCGTAGCTTGAGGCCGTGCCCTCTCGTTCTGGTGTCGTCAGCCTGGAAGAAGAGGTCTACACCCATCTGGCTGCAACCTCCCCGCAGGTAGTTGTAAACAATGAATAATGAAAATAATGAAATGAATGACTTTTTGTGAGTGGTGGTAATAATACAATATTAGTCATGATTCCATGGCAAAATCAGGAGATGTTTTCATATATTTTTACTAAAAATATCAAGGCATCTACAACGAAGTTAAAATTAATAGAGAGAATTCAAAAAGTCCAACTGGTAATATGCCAATTAAAAGAATTGAGGTGGTTGCAAGTCAATGTCTCTTCTCCCACAGACAATGAAGGAATATTATTTCACAGAACTAATAAATATGAACATGTTGGCATTTGCTGGGTTTCTGGTCTTGGTTTTTTGGGTGGTTTTTTTTTTTTTTTTCTTTTCTTTGTTTTCTTCTGCAAAGGCCTTGGGAATCAAGAGTGAAAATAGTCTTCATTTTTGATTCCTCCGTTCTGTACAAGCAGGACAGATAAGTGATACTAGAGACCACCTTGTATTTCAAGGTTCCCTTTTTACCTTCTCTCTGATATTTGAAACAGAGACACAGTTAGGACTGTGTGTCTTGTTTAAAAGGTTAAATTTGTCTTCTTGGTTACCAGTTTTGTCATTGAGCATTCTGGTGGTGAATGAAAAAGTTTGGGTACTGTTGGTCAAATAACATTTTGTTAGAAACAGGCTTGATGTAATTATCAAGGACCTTGAATCTGTCAGTTCAGAAACTGGAAAAAGTGTATAATTATATATTTCTAAAATTATAAATCAAAGCAATATTTTGTAGTTTATGGTTCAAATGGGAACTTTTACCTTGCAATATCTGGTATAGAAAAAAATGCAGTCTGAGCTTTTGGGGGTTTTTCTTGAGGTGATTTATTTGCACCTGGCTATTAACCAAACAATAGGTGGCTTTAAGAGCTACATCTAGATTCTGTGGTGCAGAGATACCTGGAGAAACAGGACATGGCCTCAGTCCTAGCATTTACTATTCTCCCTTGTTGTAAGGCATCTCCAAAAAAAAAACAACCCCAAAACTTTGTTGATTGCACCTGCCACTTCCATCAAATTCTGCATTAATTGCAGAGGTGATGTTAAGCATTCACTTGAAAAAGTCATGAGAATAGTTTCCAGGATAATTTTATTTCAGGTCCTGTATTGTAAATGGAGATGACTGGAAGTCAGGTGGTTCTCTGTAGGTTAATCTGGTACATTTGGGGACTTTAAAGCAGCTGTAAGGGCTCAAGATGACTTGTTCAGAGCTTAAGTGTTGCTGTGTGCCCATATATTTCTGTAAATGGACATGGCCTTAATAGTGGAAGGTGTGGTCCCAGTAAGAGAGATGAATGTTAGCAATAAAAGTTCATTTTGTCAGCATTCAATTCTTATGTCTCGTTGATAATGTTTTACTGATAATAAATTCTCTAATAAGAACAATTATGAGATTTAGTACATCCCATCAGCCAACTCTCTGTGGCATTCATTAAAATGGTCTTTTTAGTAATGATGCTTGGAAATATTTAGAAGAAAATTGCTGTGAAAGATGAAATTCTTTTGTATAGGAAGTGCTCTGGAAATCATGCAAATGTGTTTGGACTGTTCTCAGTTCTTTGGTGTCAGGATATTAGGACTAAAGTGCTTTCTGGTGTCTTATGGTACCTTCTGGGTCATCATGCTGTCAGGATCTCTATTACTATCTTGACAGATTCTCACATAACTGAGCACACTTCTAGTCTCAGTGACCTTGGACATCAGTGTGTGTGTGTGTGTAACAGCAAAATGTACTCAGTCAAACTGAAACATTAAGTTACAACATTCCTGGGTAAAATCCCAAGATGTTCAAGCCTACATGCGGTATTTGGGGTGCGGTTTTCATGGAAATCCTTTTTTAAAATAAGCCAAGTAGTAATTTTTCTTGGAAAGCAACACATAGCACCTATTTCCTGTTCCCTGTTTCCTTTTCTCAATCGCCTGTACAGCCCATTTACTGTAGAAATTAGACAATGTTACAGTGAGCCCCTGGGTATCGTGGGTCCATAGGTCCATGGGTCCGGGAACAGAGCGCAAAGACCGCAATTAACGCAGACAGCGAAATTATGACCATGCAATTAAGGCCTGTCTGTTTGCCCACCCCCCTCAGGGATGGGACACTGCCGTGGCCGGGTTGCGTTGCTTGTGGCTCCTTCTGGCCTCCCTCCTTTCACCGAAGTAGGATGGGACAGGCCCCAGATGGCCACACCTCTCACAGCTTCCTTCATGGTTCCCTCCCTTCACCAAAGTGGGATGGGACAGGACAGGACCGGGACACCTCAACTATTAAAGTGACACATTTCATCTTTTTCTTTCCCCCCCCCCTTTTTTTTTTCCTTTTTTCCCTGGCCTTGGTGTCTGGGTTCATGACTGGGAACAACAAGAACTTGAGCCGCCCATGGTGCACATGGACCTCTGCCACAGCGCAGGTAAGCACCTGCTAGCCTGCCCAGGGGGGCTGGGGGAAAGGTGCCTCCTGCTCCCACTCTAACACACAGACAACGACAGCCCCTTCCTGCAGCCTGGAGGAGAACAATGCCGGCCACACAAAAATGCACGTTTACATTAAACACATCCCAGATGAGCTACACAGCGCGTGGCTCCCGGCTCCCTCCTCTTGCTGCCCCCAGCGGCTCCTGGGTGGGTCTTATTTCCATATTCATGAGTTCATTTACATATTCATGAGCTGCCTGCTTTTGTGGCATTGTCTGCGCCTGCCTGTGGTATTGCTTTTTGCTGAGGAATGAATAGTGAAGTATTGAAACCACGGAGATGCAGACCGTGGATTAGCAGTGGTCTTCTGTACTTAATTTCTTTCCAGTGTTATTATAAAACAAAAAACCCCAAAAGTTTGTGAATTAATCTGAGGGTTAGAGTGTTATTCTTAACAGGAATGAAACATGGTCTAGCCAGGACAAAGCATTTGCTTCCCAGCAAGTCCAACTTGAAGTATAAGGATATTTAATAAAAGATACCCACCCCAACTCTGCATTTAAATAGACTCATGATCACAGAATCACAGAATATTATGAGTTGGAAGGGAATGATGGGATAGATTATATCTTTTTTTCATCTGAGGAAAGTTTGATGTTTATTAAAGCTTAAATCTGCAGTTTTGTGATAGAATATTAGTGAGTACCTGCAGGACCCAGGGTGATTTACTCAGTTATGTACAGGCTGTTTTGTTGGTGAGGGAGAGGGACAGGACCAAGCAAGCTGGACTGTGCTAAAGCCCTGAAATGAAGTCAAATACAGTTCTCCAGTTCTTTTTTCATCAAGAAGATCCTAGGCAAAGGGGATTGAAGGTTTTAATCAGATCACATTATAGAGTACTATAGCTGAATTATGTGGCATTTGGGGATACTTTTTTTAGCACTGCCTGTGCATATTTGGTTTCTCTAATTAGGATTGAAGTGGACGTGCTTCCTGACAGTGCACTCCCCAAACAGCAGCGCTGTTCTGGGACCCTAATATGAACTAAGAGTAGGGAATTTTTTTAAGCTTTCTTTTTGTATTTAGTGTGAGGGGAGAGAAGAAAAGACAGATGCCCCAGGGAGGTCAACACCCTGTAGGCCTAAAAGCAGTCAAAAGAAAATTAACTTTTTTTAAGAAAAATTTTTTGGTAGTCCTACTTGAGAATGGGACCTGCTGTGGGCTACCTCCTGACTTGTCGTCCCTGTGTGACCACAGGCTCCTTGGGAACTGGCTGCTGGGGAAAAACTGTCACCATCTTGTGCCTCAGCAGGCACAGGAGGGCAGAACCTCCATCCACCTCATTGCCTCACTGAGGAGGCTGCAAGGGGTGGAGGGAACCCATTGGTAAGCAGAGCTGGGCTAAAAGAAGGAGAAATGTGTGAGCGTGTAAATGTATATGGGTTTTCTTTTGTGTTTGTGGTGTGGCAGATACTGGCCATGGTGACTGAGGTCACTGCTATCTCTGTGGGGCTCCAGGAGGCACTGAATGGGGTTTGTGGCATTGGTGACAGCAATGTGCCAGGATACTGCGGGTGACACCTGGATTAGTGGGGAAACAGGGAGCAGGGGATGAGCAGGGGCCCTGGGACGTGGCTGTCCCCACCTGCAGGGTCCACAAGTGCTGGAGTAGGAGTGTTGGGGCATCAGTCCCCGATTATGTTTACTGATAGGTGATCAAGCACTGGAACTTCCCAGAGAAGTGGAGTCACCATCCCTGGGTGCATTCACAAAGTGTAGATGTGGTGCTTGGGGGCATGGTTTAGTGTTGAACCTGGCAATATTGGATTGGACTTGATCTTGGAGGGCTTTTCAATGTTTGTATGACTCCCTGAGGAGCAGCATGAGGCGACAGACTGCCACGGGACATGAGGGGTCAAGGGAGCTGGGCTGGGGCCCCACTGCTGATGCAGCTGCTTTTGAACCTAAACTGGTTCAAGCAGTTCTTTTTATTATTTACCTCAGTTAACATCTACTTACAGACTTCCTCAGAGGCTACTGAGAAAGTCAGCCATGATGAACTGCTACAAGGTATAGGAAGCACACAAAATATCCAGAAATACCAGTTTCTGTGACAGAAGTGGGACGTGAAGCACTGAATATATGAAAGGGAAGGGTAGCTTCAGTTCAGGTACAAAGAAGGCATCTGAATTCTTAAAATGGCATCAACTGTCAGAATTAATACTACTTTGAACTTTACAGCCCTGGAAACTCCTCTTCTGTCAAGCTGTTTAGGATCATAAACAGTTATTCTCAGTACTGCTGAAACTAGTGTCACACTTGTATGATCAATTTGATGTTTGATGTCTGTCATGCATCAGAAGGCAAACACAATTACATGCTTATCAAGAGTACCTCAGAGCTGTTTAAGAAAGCATCATAGAATGCTTTTGATGTTCCTCTTCTCCCTCATGACTGTAGAGTTTTAAATTTAAGCGAAGATTTTCCAGTTAAGATTGTTGGAGAAACAGGACAGACACTTCAACTTACATTTCTAACAAATGACAGAGTCAGTGACCTCTTGTCAAACTGTGGGGGGATGATCAGTAGTGCTGTGGGCTCTGGGGATCTCAGGTGAAAAGGTAACATTTCATTAGGGAAAAAGTGGAGTTTTTTGAGTGACCTTTGTGCTGTTTAGGTCATGTTTCTCTGTTACCATTCCTCAAACATGCTGGCTTGGATTCTGTCCCATTAACATAGTCTATTGCAAGAGGTGCTGCTTTGGCTCAGTAATTTTGGTTTGTGGTTGAAGGAAAATGGCTCCTACAGTGTTAAAACTCCTGCCCTACATGTTAACCTACATGTGCTGATATAAGAACCAAACCTGCTCTTTCTTCTTCAGTAAGAGTGTGTGTGTTCAACAGGTGCAACATGTACTCAGCCTTATGTTTTAAAATTCATTGTGGGCAGAAAAAGCAAGAACAATAATAAGTCTGGTTTGATTATCAAGCCGCAATATTTCAAAGGATTACAGACCTTTCAAGAACCTTGATGTGTTGGAAATCATAGAAAAGTCTACAGCAGTCCTTGGTAGATTCTCTCTTGCCGCTCTTATCTACCTTCTTCAAAGCCAAATCCTACGTCTTGGCCTTAAGATCATCAGTGATGGTAAAATGTTGCTACTATTGACGCTATGCTGTTCTGTGAGATTGTTTCATCAGTGTGTAAAATAAGGCCACTGCTTTGCAAATGTGTTCAGCTCTTGTTTTTGTACACAAAAATCCCTTCAGTGCCAATGGAATGGCTTGGCAAATGAGGTCCAGCACATATATAGTCACTTACAGAATGGTACTTAAATCTGATTAATATGCAAGCGGGAAAAACAGACCATGAAAGTGAAAGCACAGTGTGGAAAGAGCAATGCAAGAAGAAATGCATTTATGCTCGGAAATATTTCATACATAGGAAGAAATGTTGCATGAAAGCAGACCAAGGCCTCAGAAGTGAAATTGCCAGATATTTGGAGAAAGCACGAATCCTTAAATTCTACAAACACAAGAAAATTCCATTAACAAAGTTGTGTTTTCAAACTGTGGTATGATGCATCATTAGATGTCCAGGCTTGGTAAACTCCTTTTTTTTGTGGGCAAGCTGAAATTGCAAGTATTGATCTGGATCTTTTTGTTCTGCTGTGTTTAGTATTTCATGGAGATGAGAGGAAGAATAATTAACTGGGTGCTAAAAAATTTAACACTGAGGGTGACTTTTGAAAGGAGATTGAAGCTGGAAGTAACTGGTTTATTCAGCTAAAAGTAGAATATAAAAAATATTGGAAATTTGTACGGTCAGTCTGCCAGAGGAATTAGCTGAGAAGGAAAAGGAGAATGCACTGTGGTTGCAACTGTGGTTGGAATACTAGGTTTTTAACATTGCATATAGTCAAATTTTCCTGATTTAATTTTGCTGGGTTATTTCTCATACTGGTAGTTATGTCTTTCCTTTTTGTTACTCGTTTCATTTTTATTTGCTTTTTGATGTGGAAGTCTTTCTTTTGAAAGAACAATGGTCCAAAAACTGGACAATATCTTTGTCAGGGAACTGTGGAATTCACTTTGATCTTGAATATTTTCCCCTAAAAAGGTTGTAACAGCTCTAATATTTTGAAATGAAGAGTCAGGGTATCATGATGCATTCGTGAGAAGGAAATAATAACTAATAAATACATAGCTTCTGTTGGAAACCTGGAAATGCGATTACGTGTCAGTATGCTGACATGGTATGTAGACTCACTGCATGGCTGTTTTATCACTCATTTACATAACAATAAAGGAAACTATTTTCTGTGCTGTAAATTGCATGCTTACAAGCATAATACAATAATGTAGATGACTGATGCTTAAGATACAGTTTTGTTAGCTGTTGCTAAAAAAAAAAAATTGCCAAAGAAACTAAGCTAAGCTGAGTCTGATTCAGATGCTTGCTCTCAGTGCTGACAGGGACTATGAACTCTTTATGACACCATTCAGCAAGTTCTAGCCAGCCACAGAAAGAGGTAAATCAACTCCAGCCAGGCTCCCTCAAGACTGATCAAATTAGAAGGTTTTCACTCAACAGTAGGTTATAAGGTGGAGAGATACAAGCTTGGCTGTTCCACCAAAAATGAACAGAGGTGTTGTGAAACTGGGTGAGGGGACTTCCTTCTCTTCCCTGTTTGATCCCCCCAACTGTTAATGACCACATGAAAGTAAAGGTTGGCTACAAAACAAACCCTTCTAAAACTGGAAAATTCGCTTCACAATGTTACACTTTTTTTGAAGCAGGGAAAGGGAAAAATGTAAGTACAGATTAATATTGAATTTCAAGACTTTTTTTCTGAAGTCATATATGAAATACAGGATATAAATATGAAAGGGTTAATCAGTGTGCTGCAGACAGCTGATAAAGCAGGTCTACTATCAGCAGAACTAATTAAGTTAGTTTTCTATACTGAATATGTATTGTTTGAATTTTCTAGTAACAATTAAAACTTCTCCTGTTTGGAGTATCAGTAATGGCTCTACTTTGCATGGACTCCAGAATCTATCTATCATGAACTGAACTCACATGACAGTGATTGGTAGGAATTAACTCCTTTGCTGGTCATAGTTCCATTAAATGTTTAAGTATTTAACCTTGTCAGATCTTGTTGTCAGATTTAACTGAAATTAGTCTTTGGATTCAAGGGACATCCTGTCCCTTGGTTGTGCTATGGGGTGGCTGAAAGCACTTGATTTCTCTTCTTTATTTCAGTGACTAGCCAAATTGCTCTAATATTCACAGCAATATTCTGCAGGTAATTTGCACTGCGAAAAATAACAAGTTTAATTTTAACCAAATTTGTCAGTACCTGTGACCTCCACCAAGCCCTGCGTATGGAGGGGAATGCTTAGTAAGACAGGAAGTTATTGTTCCCAACACAGTCCCTACAAGCTGCATTATTCTGGTGCAATTTAACAATTTCCAACTTTGTCTGCTGGAAGAGCTTATTGAGATACTTTCTGGTTTTGTGAAGATCCCATGGAATGGCAGCTGTACAATGTCACTTGTCATACTTAAGCATAATGAGATGCTGGCTGGATGCTGCAGTGACAAGGACAGAGCAGCCTGCTGCATTGTCTGTTCCTGTCTGGAAAGGCCATTCCAGTCTGTGTCCTGCTTCTCCTTCCCTAAAAATAGGAGCTACTGTTGTAAAAGCAGACAAGTTCTTTCAAAGTGCAACTTGATTCTCCTGTGGTGGGGTGTACATATTCTATCGTGCAGAGATAGCTGTTGCTGGCATGGCATAGTGAGTAGGGAAGGAAGAAAAAGATTTGTTGTTTTGTTGTTTTTATTTTTAAAACACACAGAATGGAACAACCCCCCAAAAAAGCAAAACCCCCAAACCAAACCATAAACACTAAACCCTCTGAAAAGCCTCCACCCAACAACAAGCACATAACTTTCAGCAATTTTCTTCTGGCAGTTCCATACAAAACATAGTGTTGTGAGAGATGAGTAGATCCAGTGGATGAGATTAATGAGCTGGACAAGATCCATGTGTGCTGCTCAGCTGAATGTGGACATGAGCCTGCCTTCACACTGCTGAGGACTGTGGTGGTGAGCCATGGCAATTTGTCCAGTTCTGACTCAGAAGGACCACAGACACACCTGCCATTTGTGTGCAGTATCCCATGGGATTGGCCTCCTTATTCCACCAGATGGTGAATTGCTGTTGTGAATGAGAGGTGAAAGGAAAATTTAGTTTTACATAACCACCTTCAAAACTATCTAATTGACAAACGTGTGTGCCAAGGAAGGGTGAGGGACTGAAAGGCGAAGTCTTAACAAAGGCAAGGGAGATTTGAAATGGTGGTTACAGCTTGAGGGCGAGGTCCCAGTTTGTTAAAAGATTAAATGTTTGTTTAATGTTAACTTTCTCTAGAGATTTTTTTGCTGGTTAAAGATATGTTGAAGTGGTTTGATGGACCAGGGGTCTGAATATGAAGTAACATATTCTATGGCTAACTTGCTGCTGATGTTCTTTCTCCCACAACTGATGCTGCTCAACGTTTGTCAGTACAGCTTGGGAAGAGGGAAGAAAAGCTCTGTATACTTTTAATAGTATGCTAAGGAGTTTTTTGTGTTTATGAAACTTTTAATACTAGATTCATGCACTTCATAACCACCTTTAAGCCACTTCCAGGGCCACATGAAGCAGGTCAATGGTACATTTAGCAAAAAAAGGGAACAAGAGCTCAGTTGTCCTGATTATAGACATGGTGGACAAGAATTGAATCCATGATGGCTACTTGCTTTTAAAAACAAAGCTGTGTTTTCATAACCTAGATATTTCTGATTAACCCTGTAAAGGGAACAAAGCTGTTCAAAAGTGAACAAAGCTGAAACAAAAAACAGTTGTTATAAAATACTTATCCCTTATTTCAATTTAGTGTATGAAAAATTAATTTTGCATTGCTTCTATTGTTTCACACAAATGGCACAAGTTTAAATAGTAGAATCAGAAATTAATTAACATGATTAACAGGGAAATATGCATAGACAGTTTTGAAGTACTTAGGTTTTGCCCTCCAGCAAAGATTTTCAGCCTTTTCATTTGAGAAATGTTCTGCCTTAGGGTCTGGATGACTCACAGAGTGACAGTAAAATGCATGAGCCTTTCAATTTGTCACTGGTTCAAATATGATTCAGGTTAGTAGTAAGTGAAAGTCATATTTTCTAATGTACGCTCAGGACCGAAAATATGATTTTCAGGACCAGACTCAGCAAATGACTGCGGTGTCCAGAAATTAGCAGCTTGCTTGTCTCAACTGTAGGCACTTGACTCTCAGAGGAGGGATGCATTCGTGTGATATCTATGGATCCTAGAACAGGGTCTGGGGACAACTGTGCCTTGACACATGGTTCTGTGGGCAAAGTAGAGAGATGAGCATTCACAAACTTGATGAGAAATGAGAACCTACCACTAGCCTGTAGAATGAGTTGGTGAGGAGTGTGTTAATGAAATTTTGTCCCATTCCAGAAGTCTGCTGCCTGGTTGCTGTATCAGCTTAACTATTTGCTGATAATAATGAAAATGGGTCACTTCCTTTCCTAGCTGAGTGCTCTGAGTAGCTTTTTGCATATCCTGAGACTTCCAATACTTCAGTTGCCAAATTCTTTCCTGGAATGGGTTCAACAGGAAGTGAATCTGGACAGTTGCTCCAGCTTCACTCTTCTGTCAAACACTTATCCTGAGATTAACATAAATTTGCTGTGAGATACGGGTTTGCAGTCCCTCAGCCAGAGTAGAGAACTGAACCAGGGTCTGCTTTTTCGAAATTGAAAGACTAGCAGCTGGGAAGACTAGTTATAGGTTGTGGAATGCAGGTCATGCTTGCCCTTCTCCCCTCCACCTGGGCAGTTATTATAAAGGGTTAATGCTGCATCTAGATTTTTAGAATTAGTCAAGAGTTTCTATACCAGTGTTAAGACACTTGAGGAACAAGGAACACAGCACTATGGCTTGAATTTCCAACTTCTGAAAAACAGCTTTCAAATAAGAACATTCCTGGACTCTTAAATTAAGATTTGCTTTCCACCAGGTTTCGTACTACAGTCAACCCTTGAGTATCGTAGGGCTGCAAGTCTCCAAGGCTACTATGAAGCCCTCGGTTCATGATAGACAACCCATAATTAGCCCCAGTCATCACACCACCCCCCAGGGTGTTCCCAGTGCCCATGGGGATGCCACACCAGGGAAAAAATCACTTCCCTTTGCTGCTCGCCCATGCGTGATGGTGCTGTGACGAGCCCACTTGCCCCAGTGCCAGGGGAGCTGCCCACACCCCTCTGTCCCAGCTTGTGTGTCAGGGGCAGGACTGTCCCACCTGCCCCCCTGTGTCCTGCTGATACCTGGACAGGCTGTATGTGCTGTCACCACTGCTCATAGCTCCCACCCGCAAGCAAGACTGAGCAGCCCTGTGTGGCTCTGTGGCCTTCCCCATTCCCCTCCCGCCATGAGCAGCATCCTGGGCTTCCCCTGATCCTCTGTTGATGGTGACAGCAGCAACCCCCGATGTGAGTGGGGTGGGAGAACAGATAGAGCCACTGATCATAGCCCTGCCTCCCTCCCTCCAACCACAAGGTGCAGGTTCTACCCTGTGTTAGTGACCCAGGAGATCCTGGTGGGACCTGAGCTTTGAGGGGGAGCTTGAACGCCTCGCCACGCGCAAGCAAGACCAGGCGCTGCACCTGGCCACTACCAGGATCTGTTCGCAAGCAGAGTGCCAGGTTCCTGCAAGGAAGTTAGGCTTGGGTTCCCTTCTGGCTGTTAAGCACAGCCTGGGGTGTGAAAAGCAGCTTGTCACGGAAGCCATCATCCCTGTTTCACCCGCCCATCAGCCCAGGATCAAAAGGATTCTCTTCCTCATGACCAGTGTCAGAAATAGTTCCCCCACTGCCCCAACAACTGGAAAATGGGAAATTCCTGACTCTTGACCAACATGACAGAGTTTCAGAGGAAGGGTAGAACACTCATGTAGAGACTCTGGCTCTTGCAACGGAGGACCTGAGGGGACAGGGCAGAGAGAGGGTTTAGGGACCCGATGGGCGGTGTCACTGGGACAGGACTGGGTGCTGCAGCAACTCTGACTTGCGAAGGAGCTGGAGAGGGAGGTGGTGACTCCCCTGCTACAGCTTCAACAACAGCTTTGGCAGTGCTGGCCTGACATGGAGGCAGAACAACCTGCTGGTACTTTGTCTGGTGGGGCCACTCTGGCATGGCAGCAGAGTGGTCCAGAGCTGAGGGGGAGGTGGAGTGACAGACAGGGCTTATTTGCATGTTCATGAACTGTGTATCTTTGCAGATCACTCAGCCCATGCGCAGTTGTGAAAGCAGCACAAAACATAGGGCCATCTTTGCTGAAAAAATCCTGCAAAGAAGTGAATCTGCATGATTCGAATTGTGAAGTAATGAGAGTTTACTGTACATAGGCCTCAGCAGGCACATTTTTTGCAAATGAGCACATATTCACTAATCACATTTGTAGCAACCTTACGCCAAAATGCATTCAGTCAGAAAGGTTTTTTCATGACTTCTCAGGCAGAAACATCTTCACAACCCCCTTTAAGGAATGGTATTGAGCTATATGTCACGTCTGGGAGCCAAAAGTGTTGGCTTTGTTGCAATTTGTCCATCTCTGTAGTTCCTATTTATTTTGTCATTCCTAAAAACACTATTTGGGCCTTTAGACAGCTTTGGGTCCATTGTGATTGGTGAGGGAACTGGTTACTGTTCAACTGTTTCGGGTACCTTGTGGAGTCATTTATCAAGGATCCCGTGGTGCTCACTGATTTCCTTCAGAGTCTCCCAATGATTCTGAGAGTTCCCTTCTCAATTAAAATTCCAGCCTGGAGAAGAAATAGTGGTTGCCTTCATGGCTATAGTAATTTCATGATTGCTTGAGGAAATAGGTGGCCAGCTGGGGAGAGGATAAATCAACCATTTGTCCTCCTGTCTTTCAAGTAAATGGTCCATTGATCACCTTCCTAATAGTCTTGTTGGACTAAGTAAAGGACCTGAACTGTAGCACTCTACTAAAATGGCAATTCATCCTGCAGCTACTCAGGCGCTATTAATGACCCCAAATAGAGAAGAATTTGAACAAATAGAATTTTATATTTTTTTATAAGGCAGAGGAGGAATGCATTCTTAGAAATCAGGTTTGTCATAGGTTTTCTTCTCCACAGAACAACTCATCCCTGCAAGGAGGTGTAAAAATGCATTCTGCAAACATGCATCTGTCTCACTCTTAGTCAAAATAGTTGGTTTGTTTTTATTTTAAAGCTGTTAGAATTTTGTTCCCTTTTCCCTTTCAGTCTAAGGACTTTTTCTTGATTGTGTATGTTTCAAGCCATTTGAGTTGTAAGTCAGGAAGACTCCTTCGATGTTGAGAGTTTCTAAGCATTTCCCCTCCTAGCAAGCTACATCTGTGCATCTGAACAAGCACCTTCAAAAGTTGCAGGATGCACTGAAAAACAGACATTCCTATCGGGAGGATGGGGGCATTCTCAAAGACTGCGTTTTTTACTCAAATGTAGGACAAGTATCAACTATAGCACCTTGGGCCTTTTCCATGCAGATATTCAGACCTATTCTTACACTGTGTGATTGGGCTTTTCATTAAATCAAATCAATACTTGGCTTCTTTTCTGATGTACTATCACACTCCGCTGAAAAGATAAATTCTGTGATGCAAAATGAGCCTTGCTGCTGTTCCAATACTAATCACTGCTGAATATCAGCCAGGTAACAGATAAAGTGGGGTGCTGGAAGAAATATGGGCCTGAAGAGTTTGTCCCAACCTCTTACATCTTTTCTTCATATCTTATATTGAAGATTGTAAGGCTATGTGGTAGGAAAGGAATTCCAGGGGCTGGTTAAAAAAACCCCAAACCAAACAATCCAAACTCATCACATTCAGTATCTTAAGTTTCACTTCATTTTGATGTAGGTGCAAAATGGTACACGCTGAGAACAGAGGAGGAGCAGGGAGACATCTTGAAAGAGTAGTCACCAGCTTTACAGGTGACGTATTTCATTCAGGATAGGGAAGATACAGGTCTTTCTTACAGTGCTTGGACATATTGTTTCTTCATGATACACTGATATTATTGGGAACTTTTTTTCATTCCTTCATGACAAAATTTCTTCCCTTTATTTCTTCATGTTATTCATATTTATTTATTTCTTCATATTTATGCTGTAAACTTGCACGACACTTGTCTTTTTATATACACAACAGTAACAGCTCCTTATTCGGGAAGGAAATTGTCAGCCAAAGCCAGTCATTGTGTATATTTAAAATAAGTTGCTTTTTCTTAAGTGTGAATTGCAAGCTTTTAAAGCAAACTCATCTTGATTGTTATTTATAACAATTATTTCATAAGTGACTTACTTAGATGTATTAAGGCAGTTATTAGTAATTAAATATTGATACTTAACAGCTACTGAGTTTCTGAAAGGAAAAAGGAGCTAGATGTGGTCTGCAGGGTGTTATCTCAAATGTTACTGAAGTGTTGAGCATACAATTACCATCTTATTAGGGTAATAATGCTGAAGGAACTGCTCAGACATTTAATTGGTATCAAACAACGTGTGATTGTGTTGATTAGTTATCAATTACAAGAAGGCACAAGCTGACATTTGATAAGTGTGGTAACTGGTAACTTGTTTTTATTATACCAATTAAATGGCTAAGCAGAACTATAAATCATTAGAAAATCACTAATGTGTTTGGCAGCTTGTCAAGTGATCTGTAAACATGGGGGATTCTGCCTGTGTGTGTAGAACTTGGACATTTTCTCACTAATTGGGACTGACTTTGGATAACCGAGTACCCAATTTTGTGGCAGTTATGCTTTTCCTAACTAGCAAATTAATTTGATAAAATCGAGGTATAAATATTTACTGAGTTAAACACAGTAAAACCAGATAATTGACAGGATCTTCTTAACCAATTTTGCCAGTAGACATCCCATCTGAAAGTTGTTCCTCATCATGGTTTAATCTATGTATATTTATATACATATCTGCCAACATCTTGATTTACATTTCTCCCTATAAATGAGGATTTCTTCCTTTCTTAACTTGAGTAGTGCTGTGAGATATCATACAGCTGAAAGACTTGGAAGAGAGAATTCAATGTTCTTTTGCAATGCAAGCAACGTGTTATTTCCCTACATGTCCTGTAGAGCAAAGATTTTGTTTCAACCTTGAAACCACCCAGTGCATGTTGTAACTGTGGACAGCATTTAATATAAAAAGTAAATTAATGAGCACAAAGGAAAGGGAAATCCACTTTAGTACAATGATGAGTGTCCCCTCCTCTCATGTGGGTGACCGGGGTTTGATTCCCGCCAGGGAGGCAGTGATGCCATTTAAGAGTTGTACTCGATGATCCTTGTGGGTTGCTTCCAACTGAGAATAATCTGTGAGAGAAATCTACCTGCATATACCTTGATAAGACTTCTCATTAACTACACTAAACAAAAATATTTCGGGGGTTATGTTTCAGCCCAGGGCTTATTTGGATCAGCTATTCTTTCAAGCAGCAGCACAGAAAGGTAAGGGATGTGTGTTCTTGGAAGTCTTATCAGAAGATGCAATGTCTTGTTATCTCTGTCATCTTTCTGCAGTTATGTTTATAAATACATCCAGTGGACCTTTCCTTTTCTGAAGAAAGATCCAAAGGGAAAAAAAAACTGGAAATACTCCTTTTCTGCCCAAGTTCCACTACAGATTTTTTGCTGGATGCCCTATACTATAATACTCCCTAAATGCAAATGAAGAAGCTGTCAGTCTGTGACTGCCACTTGGCAGCTTTTCCTCTGTGTTGAGCCAGGTGATGGTGGCCAGGACAAGAGAAGTGCCAGTGATCCATAGGGACCAGTTTCCCCCTTCCTCTTCTCTGCCCAGAGCTGTTTCTTCCTGCCTTGGGTTTCTTAAGATAGCTGATTGCTAATTTGGGATGACATTCCCCTTCATGTTTGCCAGCCTGCAATGGTTCTGGCTTTCTTTTCTTTGCATCTACAGTAAAGAATAGATATGGTTTATAATACTTTTTTTTTTTTCCCTGAGATAACACACAAGGAAAAAAGGAAATATTTCTGTAAAATGAGAGATGACGGTGGTGTTTGTCTGAATTCAGTTTTCCTACATGTGCAGCTATGTGGACCTACCTTTCAAAATGCCACCTCCCAAGCTCCTGAAGGGTCTGTCCTGTGGCATATTTGCTCAGATAAGCAATTCATCTTGCATATAGCAGTGAGAATAGCTATGTGGTTAGCATTTTGGTGGGATTTTTCCTTTATAAAATAAAATGGTATTCATTGCTTATGACTAAAATTAATTCATCATAATGCGAGAAGGCTTGTCATTGAAATGCTGTAAATGTCAACAAGTGTTGTTATCATGATGTGATGTCAAAATTAACTTAAAATAGCTCTATTAAATGCAAATGCAATGTTTCCTTGGGAAATGATCCATTCTGTGTCAACTTCATTACCTAAACTGCCTTTGATTACTTTGATGTGTAACATCTTTCTGTAATTCAAATACCTTAAATGAATGCTCTATAATCATTGCTGTGCTTCCAGCAGTGGGAAGACAGATGATTGTGTGCTGCAACCTGTACAGCAGAGCAAGTAGTTATCAACTGTTGTTTGTGTAGCTGAGTTAGTGCCATTGGTTTAAAAACACTTTGCTCCCAGACTAGTCCCATGGTTGGGAGGATGAGTAGAATTGTATTTCTGAGTAAGTTTAGATTTTTCCCAAAATTTGTCACTAAAGGAGTTGCTGATCACTTTGCTTCAGTGGCACTTGTATTGATTTATACAATCTTGCCAATAGCAATCTTGCTTTTTGTTATAATATTGAACAGAAAGCTGCTTCTTTTCCTAGTTTCAGATGCTAAATACCTAATCTTCCAGCTCTTTTGTGCAAAATGTTATTTCCTGGTGAGAGAAACTTACCAGATGGAACATTACAAAGTTGCTGTGTTTGAAGGGGTTTGTTTTGTGGTGTTCGGTTGGTTGGTTTTTTAACAATAAAAAATAGAAGTCCAGCTTAGCAGGAATTTTTTTATTTATTTGTTAGAGAAACTTGCATGGGGCTTCAGTTTATGCAGCCCTGTCTACAGTGGAATGCATAATGTGAAATTTGGATGATTCACTGGTATATCACTTTAGAAAACAAGAAATAAAATCAGTGTGATGTTGGAACATTCTATTTCCATGTTTTCCAAATTGTGTTTTATTTTCTTTTAGCTGTGATTTGAATGTTTTGTCTTTAGATACATTGACATAGACTGGAGAAGTAAAAATGAAAATAAAGCTTTCCAATCCTCCTGCAAAAATGTTTTGATAAGTAAAAAATGAATAGAAATAATCTCTCCTTGCCTTCCCACCTACAATTTGTCTTCAAAATATTTAAACTTTTGGGGTTTTTTTTCCTGAATTACATAAAGCAAGAGATTTGAAACAGAGAGAACATACACAACTGCTGTTAATCTTACAACTAAATACAACATAGAGTATAAGGGAGATGCGTGTGTTGCTCTGTGAGTTCCCTTCATTGCAGTAGGTAACAGGTCCTGCATTTCTCCCCCTAGCCCTCTTGTAGACCAGATTTTCACACCCTTCTCCTCATGATGAGTTTCCTGAGTACTTGAAAAATGTTACTGTGAGTTCCTTTGAGCAAGAAGTCGTCCGAAATGAGGTAAAATTGTCACAGCATCTGACTCTTCACTACCCTAGGGAAAAATCATTCCTTCAGAAAACTGTGGAGAAGGACTTCTGCTTGCAACAAACACGTCAATTCTTCAGTCAATTAGCTTAATTGTACCTTTGAGGAATCAATCTCATGCTTGCATTGTTGGGGTAACTTCTGTGTCCATTGGAGAATCTCAAGTTCTGCTTGTGGCTTGGTAGGAATTGCTCAGGAGTGGAGAAGTCTTATTGTGAGCTGCTGGAGGTCATTGAAAGGCTGACAAGAGTGGTAGTTCTCCATCTGGAGGGTAGAGATGATATTTAGAGTTGGATTTCTGGGCCCATTCAAATCACATTTGGCGCAAATCTGTAGCTGCCACAACTGTAGCCCTACAGAAAGTGAAGGTGAGGTGACAGAAGCAAGTGACATTTCAAATAGCCTTGCTACCTACGAGATGAGACAGCCCTGCAGTGGGTGCTTTGTTAGCACACTTTCCTTCTGATTTGTAAGAAAATTATGAGAACAGAGAGATTTAAAGAGCTTTCTACTTTATCATTCTTCCTAACCTGTCACGTCCTGATCCACCTTGGGAAAGGAGCCCTTTTACCATTACATTAACAGAGATGAAGGGGGCTGGATTCTGTTTGGATCTTGGCTTCTCTGTTGTTTCAATTTGTTCTCTAAAGTGTTTACTTTCCATGGGAACTTGTGCAGAAATGCAATTTACCAGTGAGTGAGTTTGTTTTTCCATTTAGTTCTTTCCCTTGTACAGTCGGCCCTCTTGCACTTTGCAATCCCCATATTGCAGCTTCACATCTTAGCGGCATGATTTTTCAGCGATAAAGGAGGCCCCTTTTCACAACTGTTCATACGGGACCTGGCACACATGAATATTCAGTTAGGCAACCATGAATATGCCAATCAACCTCCACAGCCACGGTGGTGGCTCCGGCACTGGGGGGGGGGGGTGTGTGTCATGGGAGGGGGGGGGGCAAATTTGCATATTAATGAGCTGCCATCCTCTGTGGAAAGAGGACTTCGTGGATAGAGGGCAAGACCCACCATGCCGTGGTACAGCAGACTCGACTGTAGTACATTGTACGTGTCTATGAAATAACAATGTCATTCTCAAAATCAGTAAATCTGAGCTGTTCCGGGGTGAGGAAAGAGCACTATGACTGAAGTGGCTCAACTGCTGATAATTTCACTTTACCAGATTTCACTTTTTGAGATGTTAAGAAGTGTTATCATCTGGATGTATATGTTCTGCTCTGGCTGCACTGTAAATTGGCTGGGTAGGACACACTGCTTTAAAAGAACTACATTTACTGGTGTAAAACATGGAGTGGAGGTGCTGTGATGGCATTAGGAATCCCTAGTTTCTCAGCTTCTTCTTTGAGGAACATGTGAAGCTTGTATTCCTGCTCTCAGTAGGACAGACCTGACCCTCTTCCAATTAGAGATGATTTATTCTTGACCTAAATGCCCTTTCTTCCTGGCAGAGGTTTCAACCCGTCCCTTTCCCTGGTCAGCTCACAGGAAGGAGGCTGCTGGTGCACTGCAAAGGGGAAACAAAGAGCTGGTAACAGTGAGAAAAGCAAAGCTGCACCTTTCAAAGTGTGTGGGGGACTACAGACTCCTATTAACTTCTGTGGCTTTAGATCACAGGTGAAACTCTGAATTCATGTTCTTTCAGTTCAGCAGTTGCAGTAATACCTTCTAATGTATTGGAAGTAAGTAGTAAAGGATGTGGTGGTGTTATGTCAGGGCAAATTATTAATTTGAATTCTCTGTCTTAATGAAGAATGCTCGTTAGAAAATTCAAATTGAAGGTAATAAGCTGAGGTGCTGAAAAGTACCTACCAGTAAAAATCTTTCCTTTTGCATAGGCTTCTTAAACTAAGACAAAGGCAGAGGAACAAGTCAGACTGGCCCATTAATCTTCTTTGGATCATAAAAACAAAGATAGAAATACCATTTACTTACTTAGGATTTGTTTGAGCGGTATGGACTAACACTGTAAAATACATTACGCAGGTCTGCCAGGAGGGAACATAAAACCACTTTGGTAAGAGATGAACAGGATTCTTTTACCTGACAGCAGAATTTATTGTTTTTCCCTAAGAATTGCTACCCGAAGAGCAAAGATTGCCAAAACTATTCAGCAGTTTGGGACAGCTGTGTGTCATCTAATAGAGAAAATAAAACTTCACTCTTAGAGTTGCCACATTTTTATGGCTGTCAGTGTGCTGAAGTTAAGTAGAATTAGCTAGTTAAGATCTGTTTAACACACACTTCTTACATATATATATATATTTCAGAAGACAAGTCTATCTTCTTCAACACAAACAAATTCTTTTCTCTTTTCCAAGAGCAAAATAGCCCAGATCCTTGTCCTGCATCCTTTGCAGCATATATTCCAGTTCAGGAATAAATGGCTGTACAAACCCAGAGGAAAGGATATAAAGCCCTGCCATCTGAAAAGTGCACCTGAATAATGAATGATCCTCCTTTTTATTTTTCTTTTAGCCAGTTGTCTCAAACCCAGTCAGCAGCAGTCTGTTGAAAGAAGTTTGCCCTTGAGCTGAGAGTAAGGACAACCAAGGATGATGAATTGCATAAAGAGTAGTTTTAAGTATTTGAAGATAAACTTGAAAAAATTAATAAAGTGTGAATTCCTGAAAACAAACCAGGAAAAAATAAACAATATCCTGTAACAACGATCAAAGATCTAGGACAGAGGATGAGCTCCCTGTTCTTCTCCATGCTCTGTTTTAGTTCACTGTTTATAGATATGTGTATTGAACCTGTCATCTGAGAAACTCTGAACCACAAGCACTTTGATCTAATGTTTGCACTCCCTCACCTTTTCCTGGGGAAGAGAAGCGTGTGCACTGCAGCTTTATTGTAAGAAAGAATTGTTCAAGGAAACTAAAACCTCAGGTTGAAAAACACAGAAACTGCACTCTAGAAACATCCACAAAATGCAGATCCCCAGTACCTTTCAGGGAGTATTACCACTGAACCAGATCTATGAAGTCTTACTTTTTCTGGTGCAAAAGGGATCATCTCATATTGTTGAATCTGATTTGACAGTGCATGTTGCAGCCTGGGGACCCAGTTAATGTAACTCATGACTTCCATGTCACCCCACTGCTGGATCTCCCCTTGGGATCCATGGTGTGGGCCTGCGTGAGGCAGGAGAAAGCTGGTGCACATTCAAATCTTTTCTTTATATGGAATATGGCCATACCTAAGGAAGAAATTGTATAAAAATTTAGTTATAATCTTTTAAATCTGCTGTGAAGGTTGAAGCTGAGTTTGTGTGCAGTGTCTGGGGTGTACTTTTGCTGACCACAAGTTAATGTGTTTGGTTCTGCTATGAAAATATCTGTCTTTCAATGTAGTCCTGCTAGACATCATCATTCCATGGAAATAATATTTTACTTTATTGAAGCTACTACTTCAACATCTGCCTACTATTTTATTGGGTCATGATCCATTGCCAGCTAATTTTGCATTTTACTGACACTAGATGGCTTTTAAAACTCTCATATTAGTTGGAAATGATCCAATGTCTAGCAGTTCTTTCCAGTTCAGAGAAAGCATGGTCCACTCTCCTGTGCCTTTTCTGCTAATAGAAATTCAATTCAGTGTGCCAGATTGTTCACCGGAGTTAGCCCTACTTGCTAAAATCTGTATGTATTTTCTCATCTTTCTTTCCCCTTCGTCATACTGTGTGTTATAAAAATCTTTAACTTGTCATGTCTTTTGCATACAGACAGTCCTCCAGTCTTTCAGCAGTTGTTGCAGGACGGTTGTTATCCCTTGTTACAGTTACAAGTTTGGGGGGAGGGGAGGTGTGTGTGTCCAACATTGTGTCCATTGTGGACATGGACTGTTACAAGGACAATTCTCACATCTATTAAAGAATAAATGAAGGCTGCAGGTATTGGTGGGAGATGGAGCTTATGTGTAAATTTATTAAGCCTATATATATTACATATTTCTAGGCCTTGGCTTTTCAGTTGAAATACTATTTTTTCCTCTGCCGTGCTTTGGAAAGTGTCCTCCATTCACCTGATTTGTTTCTTTCCTTGACTGCCTGCTTCCTATTTAGCCTGATGTGACAAATGTACTTGGACTGCAAAACTTCTGTTGAAACTGAATAATTTTGGTTTTTTTACTAGGAAAGTTCTAAGACATGTATTGCTCATATTCCTTCAAGAATAGTCACGATCAAGTGAAAGACTAGAGAGAGACGAAGGCTCTCTGCAGATTTCCACCTTCTCAGAACAACATGAATAGTTTACAAATGCACCTCTCCCATATGAATATTTCCAAGTTACAGGTATCTCCTCAAAGCCAATGCAACTGCTAAGCTTCTGTTCTAACAGCTTCTCTGTGGCAATTCCCAACGTCCTTGGGACTGTGACAACTATTTGTGTCAGCTGTTTTTTTTTTAATAATGTGAGACAATGGAACAGTGCCCAACTAGAAAACAGGGGAAACACTTTCATTTTTCTAGTTTGTTAGTACTTTGGCTCACTGAGATTAGTATTACCCAGTGCTGTGCTGCAGGCTGAAGGTACCTGGGAAGAATACCTGGTGTTTGAGATACTGATAGCTGTTTATGGAGAATACTCCTTTGTTTTACAAAGCATGAAGAAGTGCCTTACAAAGCTTTCAGTGTAACAGGCTTGGCTAGGTTAGGTAATAGGTGATAGGTTGGACTCAATGATCTCTAAGGTCTTTTCCAACCTTACTGATTCTGTGATTCTGTGTCTTGAACTACAACCTTACTATTAGCTTGGGAGTACTTACTGCTCTACTTTTTATTCCAAGATCATGGGAGTAGTGCTTGTTGTTCACTGTGTCATGCTGGCACCTCCTCTTGTTGCAGCCTGACATTTGAACCACCCCTGCAGGCTTGAATCTAATTCATAAAAATGCTTCTGAGATGTGCCATTCCATTTAATAAAATTAAAAAATGGCCAAAGTTTCAGCCTTCCCTGACAACACAGTCAAGGCTGTAATCCAGCTATGGGCCTGTGCTCCCTGCTGACCCATGTCTTGTCTCTAATTCCAGTCAGAATGTTTTCTACCTGGTTAGATCTGTGGTGCTGATGGGTTGTTGGGCAGTTGCTGTCCTGTTCCTCCACTTACTTGCTTTGCTATCTTCTTTTATATGTTGAGGTAATTTAAATATCTTCACAAGGGGCTCTAAAAGAATTTAAATGCTCATATGCCTCTGAAGTTGAGAACAGCAGAGATCTCAAGTGTGTCAGGCAGTGGTGTTAATTCCTGAATTTCATATGAAGGGAGTGTGCTGCTGTGTCATTTGTAAATGAAAGAAATCAAGGGCTGAATTGCAGCCTAGAACTTCAATCTTCCATCAATGTGTTAATGCTTAAATATATGTAAGTACCTTACATAACTGTTTACCAATACAATGGAGGCTGCAGCAACTCCTCCTCAAGTTTGACTTGATGTTTACAGATAGAAATTTGCTTCTGACATACCAAAGAGATTACATTGTTTGTGTGACATGGGATGAAAAGGATTAAAATACATAATCTGTTCTTGTTTTACAGCTTCGTGTAGGAGGAGAAAGATTATAGCACACTTTCATAGGAACATGGAAATGATGGGGAAATTATCTGCAACATTTTGAATAATGACCTGGCATACTTTATAATATTGTTGCACTGCTGCTTTTGCCATTTAACCAAGTCTGTTGTGAGCCAGTGCGTAGGCACAGCTCTTAAAACCAAAAAGAATTATCGCTTATTTGTTTGTGAGTGTAGACAGTAGCAGTTTGAGTAAAATCAGGCATTCCAGTGGCATGAAGGAAAAGGCCTGGCTGTTTAATAGAAATGCACATTTTGAATGAACTGACAAAGGCATCTTATTACTCGAATGTGTACATTCCTTGTTTTTACCCTCTTAAAGAAGTCAGTCAGGAAATAGGGACACATTAGCATTATAAACAGGTTTGGCAAGGAAGGGAAAGGGCTAGAAGGATTTATTTTTAACTTTTTTATTTAATGAAGAGCTATAGATACCCGCTTTTCTTGCTTTTTGGTGTTGTTTTATGGGGGATTTCAAAGGAAGAGTCTGAGATCTTTGATCAAAGGATCAAAAAAGGGTGTTTGGTTTCAGAGAAGGAAGTCTTTTTTTTTTTTTACTTCATGGAAAGCTCCTTTGTGAGCTCAGATAGCAGGGCTTGTCATGGGATCTCCCAGACTTTGTTGCAATTACATTAACAAAACCATTACTAAGCTGAGAGTTTCCTCCAAACCTGCCGAATTGTTCCCTTAAAAGTGTCTGAGTTTACTTCTCTGAACAAAAACTTCCTTCCTTTCTTTGCTCCCACCCAAATGCAGGGCAGGAATACCCTGATCCAAAGGGTGGCAGGCAAAGCCCTGGTGTCCTGCATACCTAACAGCCACTTTAAACATGACTGTTAACTAGAGTCAAAGCATGAATGTTCCTTATGTTGCTCTAGCGGGGTTGGGTTTGTTTTCCTTCTTCTTTCTGATCTGGAATGATCCTTGCAAACTACTTATGTAAAATTCAACCAAGTGGCAAGAGTCCCAATCAGTGCATCCCAAAATCAGTGAGCCAACTGACATGGAAGTTGCAGGGAGGTTTTGACTTGGTCTTGAGCTAATCCTCCTTGCCTGGTGCTATTTCTGAAGACTGGGCAGGGAGGGATTTTGTTTGGTTGCAGTTACATGTGAGACTTGTCCTTCAGGAGGCTGGTGGACAATAATGTGTTATCACACCGTATTTGTCAGGGTCTGGTTTCTTCAATGATCGAATAATGTGGACATTGCTACCTCTGCTTTTGGAGCTGGATAGAGAATCACTAATGAAAAACTACTCTGAGCTAAAGCTCTGGGATTCTTGTATTAATACTATAAATCATCAGGAATTTCTGCTAGGTGAATGATGTAATTTTTCTTGCACTTTTTTCTGCTTAATACTTATTAAAAAAAGAATATTTGGTATTGGAGAGAAGATAAAAATAGGAGCATTAGTGAGAAGGCCGAGACTGACAGCAGGAATGAAAAACAGATTGTAACAACTGGTAGAACAAAATTGTGAATATTAAAGAATCTTGTTACCCTGGTAATTTAGAAACATTGAGCTGCAGTGCAGAGACGGGAATGAAAGTAACTTGTAAATATAAACAGCTCCAGTCAAATCTGAAGAAAGAGAAACTTGTCCATACATGCAGTGTATCCCAGGAGAGCCTTAATCTCTGTTAAGAAAAATGTCAACAAAAATCCCAAGCAGCATAGTGTCAGGACTGCCATGATACATGAGAAGTTTCCCTCCTAAAGACATGGTGCCCCTTCTGCTGCAGAAGAACTTGTTAAAAATATGTGAAGTGCCTGGGTGCTGAGGGGTGGTTACGTGACAAAAAGGCTGTGGATGTTGTGTACTTGGACCTTAGCAAAGCCTTTGACACGGTTTCACACAATAAGCTTCAGGAGAAACTTGTGAAACTTGGCTGGAAAGGAGCATCTTATGCTGGGTTACAAACTGGTTAGAAGGGCGAGCTCAGAGGGTGGTGGTGAATGGTGCAACATCGGNAGGTTGCAGCCAGATGGGTGTGGACCTCTTCTTCCAGGCTGACGACACCAGAACGAGAGGGCACGGTCTCAAGCTACGCCAGGGGAGGTTTAATCTTAACATTAGGAAGCGGTTTTTCACAGAGAGAGTGATTGCATATTGGAATGGGCTGCCCAGGGAGGTGGTGGAGTCACCATCCCTGGAGGTGTTTAAGAGAAGACTGGACGAGGAGCTTAGTGACATGGTCTAGCAGGGAGGTGTAGGGCTGGATGACGTTGGGCCCCTTCCGGCTCGGAGTGGCCTGCTAGACTGTGAGGGATCTAGGTTGGTGTTATGCTCTGCGATGTGCTCTCGGTCTCTGTACGGGTGTTAGGTGGTGAGTTGGACTAGATGATCCTTGTGGGTCCCTTCCAACTCATAATATTCTGTGATTCTGTGATTCTGTGATGCTTAATAATTGCCCTTGGTGGGTTTCCCTTTTATGTCAAGTTGAGGACAAGGACCTTCACATCTTCAGGTGTCACAGATGTCAGGTTTGCTATTGGATTCCTTTCATAGATATTTATTACATTTTTTTATTTTCAGGGTACAGATAGATTTCTTCCTATTTTCCCCCTCCTTCATTTTCCACATTATTTCTTTACTTTTCGTGTGCCCTCAGTATATTGCAGCAGAGGTTAATTAGTATTTTGCTCTCCAGTGAAGATTTAGTTAGTTCAGGGATTCAGTAGGGAGCGAGACCCCTAATATCCTGAATCTGAAGTCTGCCATGGAAAAAATCATTTATGGCTCAGAAAATTGCAGCTCAATTATATTCAGTAAATTAGACTGTTTTACATTGATTCTTACCTGGCAAAAATACCACTAGCAGAGAATCTAATCAGAGGTGTTTTTCTTTCTCTATTCTGATTTTCCTGCCATAGTGTGTTCTGCCTCTGTCGGGAATAAACTAAATCTGTGGCTGAGCCATTCTAGTAGCAGAAGTAATAGATTCTCACTAGAATCGGGGGCATTTTGTGGAGTTTTCACTAAGGAATGTAAATGTGACTTTTTCCTTGAAGGATGTTTGTCAGTGGGTTTTTAAGAATTTCTGAGACTGCCTCTTGCTTCCAGTTGTTACAACCTGTTTCAGAACAAAACGCAGACACCTTTGAACTGCAGAAGATTCTGGGCTTGCAGGAATGTTCCTGTCTCTGCAATGTCACAGCTAGAATCAGAACAGACAGCAGTGAGAGAGCTGCTGCTTCTGCTGTGTCTTACCCAAGCTACACATCTCAGAAACTTTCCTTGCGCTGTAGAGAAAAGGACTGGTTTGGGGTTTTTTTAATTTATTTGAAAGCAGGCTATTTTTACAAAAGATCCTAAAAATATGGTCTGAAATATATTTCTGCAATTTCATAGAACTTTCTGTGATGGAAATGTGTTTTAATCAGGTCTCTGTGGAAAAGCTATTTCCTCTACTGAAGAGTATGGGAAGATTAATGTCCCATTTCCATTCTTACAGCCAAAAGACACTGAGTTGATTAAAATTGCCTTGTACATCCCACTAAAGCTGAAGAAAAGCAGTGTCTCCTTTTAATCTGGAGATTCTAGAGGCTGTGTCACCTGTGATGGACAAAGGACAGTCTTAGAAGCTCTGATTGCAAAATTTGTGATTTACATAATTGCATTCATGTTTACTTTTGCCCTTCAAAATCCCAAGTACAAGAAAAAAAGTGCCCCAAACACAACAGTTGAGAGCAGCCAAGCATCATCTATAATATGTCATTAATACATATCTCCATTACACTGTAATAATCTATAGATTTTTATATAGTATGACTGTTATGCACAGCACTCGCTGGACTGATGCAGAAGTCAGCAAATTTTAAAATCCTCTTATCTCACCTATTTTTATCAGCCAGCTTAGTCCAGTTGTATAACAACGAGATTCTGAATTTTCATAAATAAAAATAAAAGGAAGAGGAGGAATGGGCAGAAATAATTGGTAGAACATGTTTTTCCCTTACATTCTGAAAAACAATGTATGAGCCAAGCCTTACCAAAAAGAACTCTCTAGTTGCTAAAGAGCAATCGGTCTGCCTCTTCATCCTGGTCAGGCAGTCTGTAACATACTCCTACCAGGATTTCAATTTTATTGGCAATCCCTCTTACCTTAACCCAGAGGCTCTCAACCTGATCATCCTTGATGTCAAGCTCCATGATATCAAGAGGTGCTTTAATATATAGAGCCACTCCTCCACCTCTTCNGTTCCAAACCTGCCACTACAGGGACCAAGCAAAAAACTACCTGTGTTCCTGTCTCACTGGTCAACTGACCAAGCTCCTTAAATTCCTCCCTAATTTCTCTGGATCCCTTCCTGTTGATCTCATCACTGCTGGATTAGACAACCAGCAGAGGATAATAATCAGAAGCTTGAATTAGTTCTGACAACCTCTCTGCAATATCCTGTACCCGGGCCCCAGGGAGGCAGCAGACCTCCCTGTGGGATGGGTCCGGTCGACAGGTAGGTCCTTCTGTTCCACTCAGAAGGGAGTCCCCGACAGCCACTACCCTCCTTTTCTTTTGACACTAGAGGTTCTGATTTGCTTGGTGGAAAAGGTTGTTCCTAGTGATTGACTAGGGGGAGTGCCTCCTTCCATATCATCTTCCTGATCCCCAAAATCCAGGACCCCAAACCTGTTCTGCAGAGGCAACTCAAAGGGTGGCATCTGGAAAGGTGGTGGTAGACAGGAGACAGATTCCTTACCCCCACGGGAGGAGACCTGTTCCCATTCCCCCTCAACCTCTGGGTTCCTTTCTTCTACCTCATGATGGGGAATGTGAGGTGCATGAGACTCCTCTGATTCTTGAGGGTCTCCACACTCTGCCTGCTCTGCTGCAAAAGCACCTCTTGTGAACCTTTTTTTTTTCTCTTTGGTGTAATAGTCACAGAATCACAAAATCTGATGAGTTGGAAGGAACCCACAAGGATCATTGAGCTCAACTCCTGATCTTGCACTGGACCATCCCAAAGAGTCACTCCATGTGCCTGAGAGTATCATCCCAATGCTTCTTGAACTCTGTCAGCCTTGGTGCTGTGACCACTGCCACAGGGAATCTGTTCCAGTGCCTGATTACTCTCTGAGGGAAGAATCTTTTTCTAATACCCAACCTAGACCTGCTCTGAGACACCTTCAGGCCCTTCCCTCGGGTGTGTCACTGGTCACCACAGAGCAGAGATCAGTGCTGTGACCAAAGGTACCCTATTGCTCTCTGAGGACCCTGCACAGAAAGTACAGTCCGAGATTGTTGACTGTGTGACTTCTAATGTAACTGTCATACATGCTGACTTCTGATGCATATCTCTTGTAAAATTGGCAGACAGGTCCTTTGGGGATCAAAGAAGCCTCAAAATAGAATCAGAGAACTCAAGTGCTGTCAAGGCAGAGGTCAAGGCCCCTCTTCTTTCCTTTTTCCATGTATATAGGGCAAATATGCATTCTTTTACATTTTTTGAAAACTCAAATCCTCTCCTAGGCAAACAGTGCAGCAGTACCCTTGTGGGTTTTTACCTCCTGAAGCTGTCATTGAAGACAAATCTACAGGCTATGAAAGAGAGAGCACAGGATCAGCCATCCAGTGTCCTTGGGGAATGACAAATATTTTCTGCTGAGGAGGAGGTGTACGAGGAGGAGGACAGGGATTGCCAGAAAGCACATTTTTATGGTAACTAGAGTAATGAACTCAAATGAAAGGAATAAAATAGAGGTTTAGAGTGGAAGTGCCATTTCTGTTTTAACTACAGTGCTGCTACTGCAAAGCTATAAATTAGAAGAGGGTAGTTAGGTAGGAAGAAATAAAGGAAGAAAGGTAGAGTCCATAGTAATAGGAAACTCGGAGGAGCCTAACCTCTAGTAATTGAAGTACATCCCCCATTGACTTCGTCTCAGGTCTGCTCTCAGCTGGTAACTAACAGCATTGACAGAAAGATGCAAGGACTAACTTGCACAGGAGGAGGTATGCTTTTCTAGCTCAGCAGGAAACTTGTTTTTGCTAATGATTAAGTGCCTGGTTTTTCAGTCTTGCACTGGAGATTTGTAGCTGATTCCTGTGGCATGTTTTTCTGATGTTGATACTTAGAGAAATCCACAGGTCACAATGCAGTCTCTTCTCCAATAAACATTGCGCATATATTTTGCCTTCAACTATCCTGGGCCTCTATACCCATCTTTGTGACCCAAAGTTGTTGAGACCCTGAAATTCTATCACCTTGCTCCGCCCAGGCAGAGAGGAGTCTGTGTTCTAATCAATCTCTATATCTATTTTTCCCTTTGTGTTTATTTTCTTGTGGATAGAGACTCCTTTTCAGAAATTCATGGAAGGCTGAGGGATGCTACATTTAGAGGATGGAAAAAAACACAGAAATAGTTCTTAAAAAAGAAAAAAGGACTCAGAAAGAATGAAAAAATTAATGTGGGTCAATTGGTAGTTAATAATGGCTCATAGACAAAGAATGAGATAACCAAATCCCACTGAACACAGAGAAAATCAATTTCTTTTGATTTAATGTTGTAGCAGATGGAACTGCAAGAGATTCAAATGCAACCTCACTGACTTCTTGCTGCTCTGCAGTTCATTACCACTGCTTCATTGCTAGTGCTCACAAGTGCCCATTGTGGTCAAGAGAGTACCTATAAGCATTAAAAAGGAGATGAGTTTAAGGAGCTTCTAAATCCCAGGAAGTAATGCACATCGTTAGTTCAGGGCTTGCTCTGCTCTAGTATGTAAGAAAATGCTATATTTTCTCCAGAAAGCACCTTTCGTTTCCAAGTGGCCTCCTGTATTTCAATTGCTTTGGAGGCTAAAGGCCGAGTTTCCAGCTTGTGTGCATTCATGTAAGCCTCTCAAATGAGACCACTATGCCAATTTACAGTTGTGAGATATTCCTGTATATAAAGTGCCAGCTATATCTTGTTTTACAAGTGCCTTGTGTCTCATACACAATGAATGGAAGTGGAACAAACAGTGATAGTCATTAATATCTGAATCCCTGTAATGCTATTAGTAAAATTCAATGAGCTGAACTTGGTCAACTTTTGGATGTTTTGTTGGGTAGCCCAAAACATGCTGCATATAAGGATGAATGTCTGTCAGACGTGTTTCCTTCCTGTGGCAAACCAGAAATACTTCTGTAGTTCTAATGTCACCAATGAAACATGTGCTGCTCAAGGTTAAGATGTTCTTGTCACAAAAAGCTGATAAGTGTCTTGTAAGTGGATGCTTCTGTAGAATTGATTTCAAGTAACTTCCTGCAACCACTTTCATTCCGAAAAATACTGAATCATTTGAGGGAGAGACCTAAGACTTTTGATGGAACAGTGAGAGGACTTAGTGAGTTTCCAGCTAGCACTGTCACCCGCTTTAATACCGTGGTGAGTGTCCCTGCCTCTCACGAGGGAGACCCGTGTTTGATTCCCGGCTAGGGAGGCAGTTTAAGGGTTGGACTCAATGATCCTTGTGGGTCGCTTCCAACTCAGAATATTTTGTGATTCTGTGTTCCTGCTGCTTAAATCGGGCAGGGTGTCTTTGAATGACTTGTAGTCGCCTCATACTACACCACTTGTTTTGCTTGAATGGGAAGGGTTTCAACTCCTGTTCCATATCAAATAACTGTGTTCTCATGCATCAGTTCTCAACACAGCTTAATCTCTGCTTACTTTCCAAGTCACAAAATAAGCATTTGCAGTTTAAGACTTCTCTTCCCTTTTCCTCACCCCAACCTACTGTAATGTACCTGCCTACTAATTCTGTCCAAATGTGGCCTGAGATTTATGATCCTGATTCCTAATAGCTATTCAGCTGTATCCAAACCCATCTCATAATAGAGCAATAAGCATGAAACATTTCCTTGTATTGAAAGTGTCATTTTTTGAGGTGAAACTTCTGTTCTGAAATTTGAGTAGGACAGATAGTCCTTTCCCCAAAATGCATAGAGATTTTAAGTATCAATGACTTTGATATCTCTTTGCAAATCTACTCCATGGCAACATGTTCCACTTACTTACTCAGCATAGGGCTCAAGACATATCCATCTGTTGTGTCATCCCAATACACTTGCCTGAAATAGAGCGATTGCTCAGAAGCCCCACACGCAGTCAGAGCAAGGCCTCGTTCCTGCCTCTCAGAGAGCTAATGGGATCACAGCCTGGGATCAGAAGGTTACAGTAAATCAATAGTCACAAATCTGCACTCATAAATCTCTGTGCAGAAAAGAACTACGTAGGGGCCTCTGTGCAGGGTCTTATAGATAGATCTCATTCATAAAAGATTTTGACTTCTTATTGTAGTGCCGGTATTTGTTTTGACAGAATATCAATGCTGCGGTGAACAGCCTTTATCAAGCTGTTTGTGCTGAGCTTTCTGGAGATGACGTGCACCTGCCTGTCATTGCCAAAACTTATCCTCCCACCAGCTCCATTCAATTTGGTCTTTCTATTCGTTCTTATACAGAAAAACTAAAGGGGATGGGAGGGAACACCCCATCCATCATTGCTTTGGAAGGAATTACTGTGAAAATTGAGATAATAGTTTCTTTTGCCTGGTGTCCTTGAAGAATTCAGGTAGTCATGCGTGTGTTTTTTCAAGGGACAAAGATCTAACGGGTGGATGTTTTCTGCGGAACCTCATCTTTTATGGCAGAGGGAGGAATTTTACAGGGACAACTCACCCGTGAGTCAGATTCAGTCTTAAAAGTAAGCAAATATCTTGTATTCAGATGCTAGGTGTATCTTCACACCTCATATGATACTCTTAACTCTTCTTGTATGTTATTTCTGTGCAATTCAGAAACTATTTTCTAATTATTAGGCTTGAATCTTGCCCAAATTACTGTCAGCTGCTGAAAAGCAAGAAGACGATGTTCGTTCCATGATTGCAGTAGCTGTGGTCAAAGGCTTTTCTCATTGTATTGCAATGCCAGATTCATGTCAGCAGGGGGGCCTTGGTTGGTCCAGTTCTCTGCACAGCAGATGGGCAGAAATGGCAGGTGTACTTCCTCTACCCTCTGTATCAGAGTGCCTTCTGTACTCCAGGCATACTCTTTGTGGAGGTGTAGCTCATCTCTGAGGGCAGGGATAACAAACCTGGTGTGACCAAGTACAGGTCAGTGCAAGTTGGGGCACTGCTTTAACAGCTTGTTGGAGCACATTGCAATAGATCATCCTTTCCTGTCTGCTCTATTTTTCTTGAGGAAATAAATCACTTGGTTTTAGGTGAGAAGCCATGTGGCTTTGACACATATTCTCTTCTCTTTTCTTCACAAAGGAAAAGGGACTGTGCTTATGAAGAGATGAGACAATACCATGCCCTTGATTTGTTACTGAATATGGAAGTGATTTCAAATAGGATAAAAGATGCACTTATGAAGAATGTAAACTACGATGCATTACTTAGTGTGTTTTACAACTGGAATATACATAGAGCATGTACTTCAGTATATGTTACTGTTCAATTTTGAGCCCTGGACTCAAGTCCCTTTACAATACACTTACTAGAGAATCTGCGTGAAAAATAAACATTTTTTAGCTTAAAACTTTTTGCTCAGGAGACAAAATCCAGTAAATCACAGCAAATGGAAATTTTTTTTGTTTGTTTCTTTGGAAAATTTTTTTGTGAGTGTAACTTTTGGACTTCTAGAAGTTTATCTTCCATTGTGATTCTACTACTTAGTTTCTGCCTTGAATTTTTCCGAGGACTCGAGCTGAGGCTATCTAGGAACCTTAAATCCAGTAGTTGCTGAGCACTATGATAAAAGTCAAAACATCTAAAAGACTTGGCACTGCAGTTAAAGCTGTACCGATAATCTTACATACAGAAAATCAGAGGGAAAGAGAAAGTAGTTGATTATCACTAGTGTTAACCACGTTCCTGATAAATGTAAGGTTTCTTTGTAATCTCAAATGTAATTTCTGGAACCTTAAATGTGGTGGGGGTTTGCCCTTTCTATTGAAAGGACTTTTATAACACAATAAAAATATCTCTCTACTGCTAATTATCTGAGTCTGACCAGTCTCTGTTGGCCATTCTTTCATTACTTCTTCGAATTTATCCTGTTGTTTCCAGCATATGCAATTCAGAGGATTTCCTTCTCAAATTGAGAATTGCATTCAAAACTTCTGTAATACACTGCAAATATCAGGTTTCTATGATTAACATATTCCCCACCCCAAAACTCTTACAGCAGTTGTGTTCCTATTCCACAGTAATTCAAGTGACCCTCATCTGAACAGGATCCTCATTGCCTGAATACTGCTTACAGATGGTTTTGCTAACTTCTCTTGAATATTTTTTTTGGTCAGTTTAAATCATGTCATTTACAAGCACAGAAATCCCTTATTGTTCCCTTTGTTGGCTTAATATGCTGTTTGAAACAGAACTCTATTTTTAACCTCGAGATACTTAGTTTTTTATTCTATGTGTGCCTTTTGGCACATGAAGAGTCTGCCTTCGATATCTTAAGAGCAGCTGGAGGTCTTATCCTGTAAAGTTTCTGATTACTCTGCCTAGATTAACCATGAGCTCATGACAACCAGTACAAATAACTAAAACAGTGGAGGTGAATTAAGGGTAAGAATTAAAGATGCCCAGCGCTGCAGTGACTAACTCTGAGTGAGACGTGACTCCACAGCTAAAACAGCTTTGATTTCAGTATGTGGTTTTCCTGGAGGTGAATTAGAGCACGTCCATGTTGTCNCTTTTTCTTTTTTTTTTTGGATGGACTATTCTCTGAAAAGCCATGTGACTTCTATGTTGCTTTAACTGCAAAACCTAACAGTAGCAGTTCTCATTTCAAATTTGCTTTCCTATTTGACTGTGGGGGTTTTTGTGAAATGCAACATCAAGAAATACAGTGGTGAGAGGGATAGAAAAAGCTGTTTGTGCTCAGATGCTTAAGGCAGTGCAAGTTTTATGCCGGAGTCTGCACACATGCAGTATTTGAAAGACTGCTCAGTATTTACCTTATATCCTTCTTATACTATTTATAACGTAAGAACTTTTTTATACCTATTTCTGTCTTTACATTTAGGAATAATTTAGGTTCTACTGTTCCTCATTACTTCCAAGTGTAATGGAACTAGTATGTATTTTAAAGGACAAAGAGCCAAGACATTTCACTGGGCAAATATATTTTTATTGAAGAGATACTAGTCAATAAGTAAATTAATGTCCTTACAAGAATTAATTTATTAATTCACAGACCACTGAAATCAATCATCTAAGGAGCTAATGACAGATATCCTGTCATAAACATTCCCTCTGAGTTGGCTGACTCATGCTTGAAAATGTTGCACAGAATCACAGAATCAGTAAGGTTGGAAAAGACCTTAGAGATCATCGAGTCCAACCTATCACCTATTCCACTGAGAGATCACCCTCTCTGTGAAAAAGTTCCTTCTAATGTCAAGTCTAAATCTCCCCTGATGCAGTTTAAGACTGTGTCCTCTTGTTCTATCACTTGTAGCCAGAGTGCAGTTGCAGCTTTGCTTTGGACAGTATTTTTTAGTCAAGAACAATGAAATAGATTTTTTTTTTTAATTTCTCCAATTATCCTTAATTAGTCTTGGGAAATAGTTACTGTGTGATTCTCTGGTACTGGTAGTCCCTTTGTACAGCCAAAAGCTGGTCCACCTTGTGAGTTATCCTGTAGCCGTCCAGCTTCTTTTAATCCTATTGGCAAACTGCTCTCTCTGTGTTTCATTTTATCATTTCCATTCTTTTTCTCTGAACTCCTGAATCATAGCTATCTTTCAAGCTACATTCCTAAAAATTAATTCCCTGATAACCACAGGGCTTCACTGCTGGAGCTTGGAAATTTAACAGAATTCAGACACAAACTAGGACATGTGGCACAAATTCCTGGGTGAAGTTTAGTCTGTATTATGAAGCCAATTCTACAACATAACTTTCCTTCAATATTAAAGGCTAACTAAATATTATCTATTATTTTCTTTAAGGAACAAAATCGATTTTGAAAAATTTCCAAATGCTTTCTTGAGCATGGCCATGTTTTCCAGGAAACAGTAGTTTTCTGATAGTCTTATCATTTTTCCTATAGTCACACTCTTTCAGCCTGTATCTGGTCTATATACAGTATATAAACAGTGCACATGTATGTGCCTGTGTATAGCAGAACACAAATACAAATACACATTATCAAGTTCCAGCTTTCCCTAATACAGAAAATGTGTAGGCCAGCTTTTTTTTTTTCATTTTGTTCCAGATGTCTTAGCCTATGACTTGCCAAATTGCTTTTTGTTGGTAATTTCTGCTCATGTTTCTAATCCCTCTAATCTGGAGATTTCATTACCATGCTGTTTATTACCTTCCCAATCATTATTAGGAGTATTAAACAGTACTAGTAATGATGCCTCCAAACCTCAATCATTTGTCATATAGTATTATATTTTGTTTGTACTGCTTAAGCTATCTTGTAATTTTTAGGGTAGACTTCGTCTTCAACCCCGTAATAATTAATTGAGAGGAAATCTATGCAACACAGTTGAATCTCTAAAAGTCATGTATTTTAAATCTGCTAAGGGCCATTATCTACTAATCTTGTTTCGTCAATAGAAATAGCAGTGCAATCAGCTCTGCTCAAAGAAGTTGCCTGTTGCAGGCTCGTTGTCCTTCCTTCTAGGATTGGAGAGTTGTGGATGCTGCTGGTTCAAAACTGTATATGTTTGTAGCAGCCTGCTCAAATGAAAAAGGTGAAGCTATGCCTCCATTCTGTAATAATAGAATTCTGTTCTCAGAAAACTACATGATGTGTTCTGAAGCTACACTACAATTATTGGCC